>JBCEWB010119947.1:415-27347 GCA_039654565.1 Peronia peronii | reverse complement strand
TTTGCACTGGGGAGGGGGTTGAGGGGTGTATAAGGGGGAGAGGGGACAAGTGGGAAGCATGTTATACAAAATTGCGCTGGGCACCTCGAAGTCGACCACTCTAATGGCCTTAACCATAAAAGTGCCAGAAGAAACAGAATGCAACATTTTCACAATGATATGGATTCATGTTCAAGAAATAGCAGTGAGACAAAAATGGCAGTAATACATGTATGAAACGAATATCGTGCTACCGTTTTGCAGCTATCTAAAAACTTAATTGATATGCCAAGTAGGCCTGTGCATGGCCGAAATGACCATGTAAACACAAATGACATTACACCTATGAGACGAATTTCCTCTTACTGTAATACAGCCATCTAAAACATAATTCACATGCAAAGTACAATGCATAACACCCCCGGCAAATCGCCCTTTGGCACTTCTAGGGTTAAATACTGAGTAAAACTCACCGCAGTGTTTGTTTTTCTTTTCTTCTCTTTAGTTTAACAAAAAAACAAAGGAAAAGGGTCATACACAGGGGAAGGGGTATGAGAAGGATGACATTGGGACGAACGCGTGCTGATGACAGACGGAGTTTTCCCGAGATCACAGACACCGGTGTACCTAACTGATGAACGCGTTTGCTTTATGGTCTATCATGACCGTCAACGTAACCCTTCTTCCGTCATCATAATCGATGATTGACAATGATGTCCATGACCGATATAACCGGTTATCATGACCGGTCATGCACAAGTCTAGCCCGTGGCAATGAAATGAGTTTGGCCTGTGAATATTTTCGGCTACAGTGCCAGAGTTAGACGCAGACACAGATGCATTGTGGCTACAGCCTTACTGGAAATTCTGAAGAAAAAAAAAAAAATCACCTATGGTGAAAGTGTTTTTGTTTTCTCACTGTGACTTTTAGTTCATAATTCTTTCCTTCAAGTGTTTCACATAATAGGAGCAAAAATGTTGTTTTTTCCTTCTTTACAATGTTTGTCTTACACCTCTAGTACTTGGCAATGGGATGTAAGTTAACTGGCTGAAAAAAATGACTCACTGGGTAATACTGTGACGATTTAACCATCACACTGAGGATACAGTTTCATGCGATGAAAACTCAACTCATTTGAACTTACCCAGGTTAAATTCCTCTAGGCTGAGAGTGAGCTGTGGCTCAGACAGTTTGCGTAGCTTGGCAGGCGACGCCTCAGCCTCATCCATATCCTGCCAGGAACACCAAATAATTTCAAAACTTTTGGACTCTCCAGCATCAGCTCAAACATGTCTTATCTATATTATTCATTCACATCCCCTACAGGCTACCAGATAGAACATCAGTCATCCACAAAATTCATTCCTCACAAACAGCTAAACATATCTCCACATCATAATACATTGTAAGTATGGTATTATAAGTGTGATATTAATTACAAGTATGATATTAATTATCAGTATGATATCAAATGGACAGGCACATTAGTCTGTCCCATGAACCAGAATGTCAGTGTTCTATGACAATGGCAGAATTCAACCTTGGCACTGGGTTATCCATCAGATACTGACTCACTTGTTAGTTTAATCTTTCATCATCTAATCCTGTGAAACAAGAGGATTAAATACTAACAATTTTTTTAGACATTTAATGAAATCATCTCTATCAGTCTCACCTCATCCATCTCCAGGTCCACTTGATTGCGCTTGTGCAACCGTCGGACGTAGGGCTCTGCAAGAGAATGACATTCACTGTGATAAATGCGTTTACTGCAATGACCGTGCACAGACATAGAGAAATGGCTCTGGGTGAGTTGTCAACATGCAAAAACGACTGTTCTATGGGCCACTAACTTTTCACAGGGGATGAAGCTGACAATACATTTTTTAACCCAACGTTAACTTTAACAACAGTTTGATCAGTAGCTATTTGTACAGGTATGGAAAAAGAACACTGAATCAGCTGTAAACAACTTCTTCTCCTTTACAATGCTTGTCTTATATCTCTTGTACTTGGCAAAGGGAAGTAACCTAGCTGTCTAAAAAAATGACTCATTAGTTTACCTGTGTAATGGTAATTATGGCCTGCTATAGAACTCAAAACCTAAAAAAAAAAATGACCTGAATAAATGTGGAATAAGTGCAACTTTACCTGGAGTGTGGATATCCTACCTTTCTGTCCAATCTTGGAGGTGTGGGTGGCTGTGATGCACAGCACACACAACTTTGGCAGTAAATAGCCCCGTGGGTCTGTCAGTGTGTTACTCTGTGGGGTGACCAGCAATCGCGGCAACACACGCCGCAACAGACTGATGGTCAAGCGCTCCAGATCCATGTGCATGATGGCAAACGCCAGGCTGAGGGACTGTGAGATGTCGTCGCTGTGATTCTGCTTCAGCAAATGCTGCGATATACAAATCCAATGAAATATGATCAAGCATTTTGAACATTTTGTTTTGATATCGTCACAGTTCTGTGGTGTATCATGGTGTTCCTGAGCACAAAAACTATCAGATAATGTCATTGATAACAGAAATCCCACAGTGCAATTATGTCAAGATCCTATCTATACCAAAAATCTGCAACAAAATCCATGAAAGGCTTATGGACTCAAAAACTACTGAATATATCAATATGAAATTTGGCACACAACACTGCTGCATAAAGATCTGTATTTCTACCTGCACAAAGCCAAAAAAAGCTTATTATGTTTGATGTTATTCGAAAAAGGGAATAATCCTTGAATAGTATACTTGTGTGAGTGTTTGATCCGAATTGTACATTTGACAGAATATCACGTTCAAACATCAAACACATTTTCTTTGAGTAACATTCAGTTTTATCACCCAAATTACCAACATCGAGGTGCACACGCTTGCCATACACTTTACATCACCGGGCAGTATCGCTCTGACCCATATTTAAAAAAATCTCCCACGAAGGTTGTGGGTTCTCTTCAAGTAGAATCACAAAAGTACAGCTTCACCAATGATTTGAGCTATAACAAGTTTTTTTCTTGATATCATAGAAGTGCTGAAGAGCATGTGTGGGCAAATATACATTCTATATATGTCTTTCGACCTCCTGGTGGAGGCTATTTTGATGGCAAATATAGGTCAAAATTTTCGGTTTTTGTGTCAAATCGAAAACATCAATTTTGCTTCTTTATCCATTGTACATGAGACATGATTGTGTCAGCATGTCAAAAAAAAAAAAAAATGAGGAAAGTCCCTTTTTCATGTTTTTGTCTTGATTTTGAAGTTCATACTGAAGAAAAAATCTATTTTTTCATGGATTTTTTCAAAAGTTATTTTTCTGCAGAAAAATCCTGCTCCTTTATTGTGTCCGAATAGGATAACTTTTCCCAGGTTGCTTTGTCATCATATAACAAAGATTTGTATAGAACAAAACTGTAGCATTTTTCGATGTTTGAGTAAGGAAAATAAATGAAAAATAAATACATAAACAATCATCAAGTTGTGCCAGAGAGACAGGACTAGCGAACTCAAATCCTTCTATACAAACATGTATATATGTCCTAAGATGCTTCTTGACAAGTTTCAGAACAATTGACAAAAAAACATAAAAGTTATAGACAAATAAAAAATGATGTAAAAAAATTTTATTTTGCTTATTTGCCATATCCTAGCAACTCAGTGAACAGATATATGATGTAACAACAGTCTTTTCTTAAAAAATGGCGAAATTAGTTTTTTTTTAGTAGCACATGCCCTTAAAAAGATTTATGCTTTTATCTCAAAGTAATAGCGATATCTTTCAGATAAATTTCCGTGACCTCTGATTAACACAGTGTGAAAAATTGAATTTCACACCAAATAGTTCCTATCAGTTTGGATTTGTGAGTTCCTCCTCACCTCCACCATTTCCCCACAGAACCAGTCCGGGCCTCGTAGAGCCAACAACTGCTCCAATGTATGCAGGGATGCCATGTTCAGCCAGCCGCGGTTGAACGAATCTCTCAGCGTCTCATTCATGATCTCGCTGCTCAGCTTTTTACTGGAGAGGAGGTAGCGCCTGACTGGACGCTGGGGGTGGTTCTCCGGCAGGATGTCAAACACAATGTTGTCCATGATGGCCTGCGGGGGCTGCCTGCTGCAGCAAACAAATGCTTAAAAGTATGACCAGTAATCTCACAAACCTCAGACATGTCAAACACAACAACAAACAAACAAACATGAGGAGGGAAAGAGAGAGAGAAAAGGGAAAGAGAGAAAGAGAAAAAGAGAAAGAAAGAGAGAAAATCTGGTTATAAGGGAACACAAAATATAAACAATTGTACCGTGAAAAAATAAAATGCAAATGATACCACTTACTTACTATAAAAAACAACTAAAAAAAAAAAAAAACAATATTGAAAAAGAAAAAAATATTGTCGGTGGTCTGTAACAAAACAGATACAGGTCTAGAGCGAGTCTAAAGGCTTTCACTGCCTATCAAACATCAGATGGTGTCATAGAAAAGTCACAGTACAGCATAGATCTTTGGATAGATTCACAGTGATGTCGTGACCTATACACTAAGTGCTCAACTCTTGTCCCACTTTCTGCATGTCTTTGTGTTTCTGGAAAAAAAGATGAGCACCAACCTGTCTGCTCCCTGTGGGGCAGTTAGAAACTCCAGCATCTTGAGAGGTTTGGTACGGGCAGCTGCACCCACCATGTTCATGTAGCTACAGAGGTAGGTTGCACAGACCACTATCAGACTCCTGGTGTTCTGTCTACGGATATGGTCAATGATCAGCTGGGAATAAAATCAGACAAATGGAAATGACATGGAATTCATGTAAATGACATGCACGATTTTCTGTCTCCCAAGTCAGCTGAAATGCAATGAAAAATCATAGCTTCCAAAGAGCTACCTCTTAATTTAAGCAAAACAGACTTCCCAACTTGCCCCATATGCAACATCACAAACTGCAGTGGTGACATCAACAACAACAGCAACGACAACTACTCTTCCAGCAGTATCAATATCAACAAGACATAAACATCGTGAGCAACAGCAACAGTGATGACAGCACCACATACAATCTACAACATATCCTGCTGAGACATTCATACAGCTCCTTTTCCAGTTCAGTGCTATGGGATGTCCTGAAAACTATTATACAAGTAATTTGTGAGATACATGGCCAACAAAACCAAAAACAAAGTAAATGACATAGACTTCCTTGACTTCCAGTGTCCACCTGACACATGTGATGCATGTTCAGGAATGGCTGCACATTTCTTTTTCATGAGACAATAACTCGACTGCACAATGACATTAGTCATTAGTGCAGATCAATAATCAGTTAACAAAAATATGAGCCAGCCTGCAAAAGCCCATCATAAACTGAGTTCTTGGCATCAGCCAAATGGAAGAGATGTCGCTGAGTGTTTTGTACTTTAAATTTTCAAGATATAGTTACAACTATTTTAATGGATGAAATACACACATGGCAGAAACAGAAAATTGTGATTAGAGTTAACATATCATTTCATTGTTTTAAAGTTACTTCTTTCACCTCTATCGGCATCCCCATTTTCAATGTCTTCATTGTTTCTATTGCACTGAACTGCAAAATTAATCAGTCATGATATATTTAACAAGGCCTCATTGTTTGACAAATTTCATAAGCCAAGGAACCCCATATCATTTCAGTGCTTAGCAAATTTTCTCACTCATTTTGTTGCTCATTAGCAACTGCCTGGCAACCATACCTGGGCTACTCAAACCTGTTCCTAATTAATGAACTTCACTTCAAGTACAATAAAAATAAGGCTTTATGATCAGTAAGAATCGTTTGCTTTTTCTTGGTGCTTATTTCTAAAACCCAAGTGAGAAGAACCACTCCTGAGCTAAGCCAAATGATGGGCACTGAGACCTACATTCCCTGTACAAGACTGAAGTTTCTCAATTTAACACCAAAATTGAAAATTGAAATATTTATGTGCCCTAGCATTCCCTTAAGGATCATACAAATCCTGCATTTGGGCCCAACATCATACAAACACTGGCACATATTAAGCAGTTTCTCCCAACACTGTTATGGTTAAGAACAAATGGGATACTACAGTAATTTATAAGTACCAACAAAAAAAAAAGTGATTTACAAAAGTAAACTCAAGATGTAAATTCTTTTTATTCAGCCTACCCAGGGCGCTTTGAATGCTCTTCATACTCATATGAAACACAGAGAAATCCTTCAAAAGTTTGGCCAGGCAAAAACAACAACACAGAAAACAACCATGGTAATGCTGATATAAAAATATTCACCCTGACTCTTTCCAGTGTGAGAGACAAGTGTTCCAGAGCATACAAAACTTCTTGTAAAGCATAGGGCAGGTACATGATCAGATCCTTCCAGCTTGGCACTCTGCAATACAAATTGGTCATTCTCAGGAACATTCCATAGCCAGGGATGTCAAACCGTTTTCATGAAAAAGTAGTAAAATTTTATCAGATTTGTTATGTAATTTTATAACATGAAAACTAAGCCCAGTAGGTGCTTTACAAGTTTCCAATGGAATCTGGATTGGACAGTGGCCTGACTATTCAAAAAAGTTGTTAAGAAAAAAAAAAATCCGCTGCTCCATGGAGTATCGTCATAATCTATGGAGTATCGTCATAATCTGTGGAGTATCGTCATAATCTATGGAGTATCGTCATAATCTATGGAGTATCATCATAATCTATGGAATATCATCATAATCTATGGAGTATCGTCATAATCTATGGAGTATCGTCATAATCTATGGAGTATTGTCATAATCAGTTTTAGAAATTTGAATGTGGTCACCTTGTCTGGATTTAGATTATACTCGCGGACAATTCCATTCTCGCATCATCTTTTCTTCCATCTGCTCTCAGACATGGCATGATCATTTGTTTTTTTGTTACGAGATTAAAGTGTTCACCTTTCGATCAGTAACTCTCACACAAAATCTTGACTGACACTGTCATGTTTGAGGAACTAAGTGTTTGAACTTTCTAAAATGAAATGAGCTGTCAGTGATTCGTTTTCATGAAGAACATGCGTGGAACAACTGTACTTCTGTTCTTGTATTCATCATACAAAGCACTGAAAAACTCATGAACTAGCCAAAAATAAGAGAGACAGCAACTATCAGAAAGTCAGATTTCCGACAACACTCGAAAGTTTGACAGCCTTGATACAGTGCAGCTAATATTTAATATGAATTCTAGCATAACAACAGCTTTGCGGAAACAGTCATGTGATTTTGACTTGACATGTCAGGGATTATCATCAGACTACAAGCACACAAAGACATAACAATACAGCTTCTAACATGAAATCACCAACAGTAAAGAAATACACAATTCCACATGATCACAAAGTTAAATATATCAATGAAAGTATGGTAAGTATTTCAATACACTGCACTTATGAAATTTTGATGTTGTATTGTATTTTGAAGTCCAATGAAAGCAACAACTCATTTTGTTATACTATAACACTATACTCAAAGCAAATGGATGAATAAATAGCCAGCAGTTTAGACAAAGTGTACACAGATATCCACCAGACCAATGTGCTGCCAGTCACAGAGAAAGAAACACATACCAGAACAACAGTAAACTGTAGCAAACATTGGAGCCAAACATAAAGTGTTTGATAGGAGAGATCCTGTTACATTCATTTTTGCCATCAGCGTCACCCTTATAAACTGCAGTAATTTTTCTTATATGTGCCTTATTCTGATGCTGTCAATGAAACCAGGCGCTCGACAGTTTTTTAGCATATAGAGTTATTGGTATCACTGGAAAACTTATTCATTTTCCTTTGCGTTGGTGAAAAAATCTTTGTTCTATCTTGACTAGGAGACGAGATATTTGCAATTAAAGACAATGGGGCTGATCTGCTGTTGTAACTGTAGTTTGTGAGAAAATGGCCGATCAAATCTGTTAATCCTTATTAATGATCATTTCGATCATGTTAAAACAATACAAATTTCAGACATTTTACTCAATATATTTCAACAAATTTACTCTAAAATACCTTTTAAAATAGACACAGAAGGGTTTTCAGCAAAAAAATATTTTGCATTACAAAATTCACTCAGTGTCGAAAAATTGTCATTTCTCCGGTTGCCCTAGTTTGATGAATGCCTTATTTCATCATGTCGCGTCTCATATAAAATATGCATCTGAGTGTAAATGTATCTAAAATGATATTATGCGTCATTAATTGTGAAGTGAATTTCCATTCTGAGGACAGATAACATTCATATGATAAGATATGATAAATTCTGTCCTCAAAAGGAGACTTCATTCACAGCAGATTAGACACAGAGTACATGCTAGACATATTCACATGCATGTGAACAAAAATATCCTGCCTAGCATCAGAACAAGGGAGACTCAAGGAATGTTGCCTTCAGAAACACCGCAATATTCTCAACTTCTCTCATCTTAATCCAACCGAAAAATGATCAAACTGGCAGTACAGAATGTCAGACTTACGCTCCACAAGGCACAATTTCTGCGTTGCTGATCATCAGGTTGAGGATGCAGTCAACCTTGTCCTGGTCCTCGGCCACATTAAATTCGCAGTTCTTGTACCTGCCCTCCTCCGGCAACCAGCGCTTGGCCCACTGCACCACCAGCGAGTACTCGTTGTCTCGGTTCTGCACGGCCGCCTGTGGGCGAGAGAAAGAGTGAGTCACTGTTTTAGCATTTAACTCGTCACTTCAACCATCCAACATGAGACACATTTTTGTTTTCAACATGCACGTAGCCTTTCAATTCTGTGAGTTGGATTATCTCTGCTTTAACCACATGCCCAAGCTGGTTGGAAGAGTTCTAAGGCAGAAGTTTTGGAGTTGTGGAAATTTTGCCTGGACAGCAGTGTTTCCAACAACTCTCCATGCAATTTTAACTGCCAAGGGATTTTAAGATGCGCAATATAGACACGAGATTTCATAATATCCACCGTCACCCAATATGTCCATATATACGACTTCCCTACCAAAGAAGCCACGGGACCTCTCAGTCATTGAGAAAAAAGCAGATTATTATCTTTTCTCTCCCTCAATAGGATTTGCACCTTGTGACATTTCATCAAGAGGCAGACAGACACCTAGCCCCTCGACCACAGTATTCCCTATCTGAGACAATGAGATATCATTGTCAGTTCAAACCTACAGGGGCCAGTTTTCCATTCCTATTTATTCCCTTATTCCGTAGGCTACCAGAGTAAAATACAAATATTTTAAAGTTAATAGTGACAGTAACATAAAGAAATTAATAGTGAGAACATTGAAACTTACGGAGAAATCAGTCGACATGTTCTACACATGTAAAACAAAGTTCATTAGCATCACCGTTTACATTCACCTCAATACTGATAGTTTGTTGCAGGAAGTGCCTTTCACTTAAGATGCTATGCAGAAAATGGGTGGTCTGGGACTTGGTATGTACAATTTTTCTCTTCTTTTTATTGATTTCTTCAGCCAAATCTGGGGGTTTTGTGTTAGCAATATGACTGAAAAACTCCTGTTTCCTCGCACTGAAAGAACCCGATACATTTCCTGCCCTGTTTTTTACATCATCCAAGGAATTACAGAAAACAATGAAAAACTTTGGTATTCTTGCATTTAAAGACAACCATATGATATCTCGTCCTGTTTTCTCTACAGAAATAAGGAAAACAATGGACAACTCTGGCATTCTGGCCTTGAAAGACAACCAAGCATTTCTCACCCTGTTTTGAACATCATCTAAAGGAAGAAAGAAAACAACTGAAAATTCTGGTACTTTAACACTGAAAGACAACCGTGACATTTCTTGCCTTGTTTTCTACATCATCCAAAAGAATACATAAAAACAATGGACAACTCTGATATTCTGGCACTGAAAGACAAGCAGGACAATTCTTATCCTGTTTGCTACACTATCTCCAGGGAGTAAGGAAAACAATGGAAAACTCTGGTGTTCGTGCATCGAAACACAACTAGGGTATTTGTCATCCAGTTTTCAACATCACTCACAGGAAAACAATCACAAACGCGGATATTCTAGCAGTGGAAGACAACTGGGTATTTCTCGCCTTATTTCTCACCTCGATTCCATTCTGCTGTAAAATGTTGATGATCATGAGAAATGTCACATCAAACAGCTGGTTTCTGTTGGGGATCCGCAGCGATTCGTCCGTGGTCTGAGACGCCAGTTCGTTGATCCTGTGACAGAGATCACATGACAGAATAAATCACTGACATGACAGGAACTACACTGTTTCATGAATTAGCAAAGAGTACAGTCACACTGCTCCTGATCATTACAATAATAAATACACTCTTTAACTGAAAAAAAAATTTTTTAATTAAATAACTTTTGAAAAGCCGGTCATTGTTATTTTGCATTGTCAAAATTTACATCCATATTTACACCATGTCTCATTTGAGTAGCAGAGAGGCATGTGTTACTTGGCTCATCTTTCTGTTCTACATTTAATGTTACATGATCGTAAATAGCAGAAAAAGTCAGAAAGAATTTTCTTGGGGGGGAGATAATATTACAAAATCATATACAATGGAGGCATGCGCAATTGGCAAACAGCCACAAAGTTAAATATGTCAATGAACATATGCTAATTATTGCCACCAGAATCACTGTACCGATTAAAACTCAATGTTTCATTGTAGTCTGAGGTCTTAGAGCTTAATTCATTTTAAGGCAATACAGTGAAATTTTCCTTCATTCCTATAATACTTACAACAAATCTGTTTATTTTTGGAAACATTAACTCTTCGAAACCTGGGTTCTCCATCCTACAGTTCATTATTGTCTAGGCTCCCAGTGCAAAATACAAGTATTTCAGGGTCTGTGTCATGCTAGCGTTAGCAACATTCACAAATGAACAACAGTAAGAACAATGAAACTTTCAGGAACTTGAGTCAACATAGTTTGCACATGCAAAATAAGGTTAACTAGCACAGCCATTTGCAGAAAAATCTGTACTTATCATTCATAACAGGGAACGCCTTTTTTTCTGAAATGCTAGGCTGTGCCTGGAAAAGCAGGTGGTAGGGGATTCAGAATGGGAGAACTTACCTGGGACATCAGGAGATAAGGTTCATTGAGACATGGGCAAAAGTTGAATTTTCACACCTTTGGCTCAGGCAAAAGATATTTGAGAAGCTTGCTCAAAACCAATAAAAATGACTATGGTAATTGTACTATCACGGTGACCATTTGCTGTCTGTTATTACTATGACCTAACTATGAAATCTGGTTACTCACCGTATGAGTTTGGAGATGAAATCTGACAGCTTCCCTGTGCAGGCGGCCGCCAACCTGAGAACGTCAAAGCTGTAGACTTGTAGCATGATACTCAGCACGCGTACCAGGGAGTCCGAGTTTCTTTGGGGATCAGAATCCAGGGACTGAAAAAAACAGATAGAAAGAAAAAAAAAAGTAGAGAGAGAAGAATTACACACTGTATCCATTTCGATGCAAGAGACAAAAGTGGGGAGAACTGCTGTGAGGGACCCAATAGGCCTTTTCTGAAATGCAAGTCAATCATAGTGATCACCCTTGCCCAAACAGTGTTTGGGTAGTCCTTCTGGTCATTCTGAAGTTCGCACTAATTAAACATCATTTTGAGTGAGCAACGTTCGCTTGATTGAAAGCTTTATGAGTTGCAATGGCTCGGCAACTGATGTGGCCTGTTTGTTAATACTCTAAACTCATTGATGAAAGGTCAGGCATGCTTTTATGTAGGAGTATTCTGAGACCAAAAACAAAGGGTTTGTTCCTACTTACAGTTGGAAAATGACCACCCAATATAGAGTTTCAGAATAAAAGTTTTGTTTTGCTTACGACAAGCCCTACAGGTCTATACTGAGTTGACCCTTTACCTGACACATCCGTCTCAGTCTGACCCTTCTCAAATTTCACTTACAGGGACATAAGTCTATGCAAAAATATAATTAATTCTTGAAAAAAAAATTACACACAGAAAACTATTGCACCAAAAAATCTGAAATTTCAGACAAGAACAGAAAAGTGGTGTGTGCAACTGCATGCAAATTTTTATGGTAGTCAGACGAGTCGATTATGTTAAAAAATATATCTGAAAGGGAAATTAGATAGCTCTCCATCATAAAGCCAAGCTTTTTGCTTTAGATAAAGCTTCAAAAGTTCTTCCATGTCACCAAAATATTGTTTCAACTTCAAAAAATCACAGAAATGTCAATTTTCAACCGATTTCTATCAAATAAAAACACTGAAAGCATGAACTCTCTACTTTCGTTTTAAACCAAGTACAGTTTGAGATTTCCAGTAATAATGTTGGTGGAAAGGGGGTGTTTGCAGTGACATCTACTGGTACAACAGAGGCAACTTGCAGTGACTGTGTCAGGTAAAGGGTTAAGGGACCAAGCTAAGCCAACTCATGATACATGATAATGATCAGCTCTAGGGTTTGATGTTTGTTTGTGTTGGGATTTAACGATGCAATAGAATGACTACACCTGTATTTTGCCCGGCAGGGTTGAATATGTTTCCAAGTCTCAAGGTGTATCAGGACATGTGTATAAACTAGAGGGTCAAAGATTGTAAAGGACCTAGGGAAACTATCACAAAAGGATATCTGTGTAAAAACATGCAGTGTGGTGTGTAGGCCGTGGCATCATCACAATTTTCTCAAAACACGTCTATGTTGAGGATCACAAATTCTGGAAAAGAGGCCCACCTGGCGCAAGAATCTGTTAGTGGCCTCGCTTTCAAGAAAAAGCACTTCAGAGAATGACTCACAAAGTGAGCTTCTCAAGCATTCTCAAGTCAGCATAATCAAAAAGTGTGTGTGTAGGACTTCACATGGACCAGTGGGAAAACTGGCGTATGCCCGAGTCTTCCACTGAACCAACAATTTGCGTATCGTTTTCCTCATTGCCATAAAACTTCCTCAAATCTGGCTTCACAGTTGCCCTCAGAATGGTTAGATATGAGCTAGAATAACTTCTCTTAAAAATGCTCAGATATGTACTGCAATACATTACCTTTCAAAAAGTCAAGTATATACTGTAAATAGTTCCTTTTAAAATGGTCAGATATGTATCTTGTACATCTTCCCTGTAAAAGTTTATAAGTTACTATAATACTTGCCTTTAAAATGGTGAGATATATACTGTGATATCTTTTCGTATATGTATTGTAACTCTCATATAAACAGTCACATGTCTACCACAGTAACTTCCTCAAGAAATGTTAAATAGTCAGGTGTGTACAATAACTCTGCCTTATAAGAGACAGATATGTGATAGAGTAATTTCCCTTTTATTTTAATCGTCACATATCGATGGTGTCGGGTGCAAACCAGCCAAGTCTAAAATTTTCAAAAACTTTTTTATAGCAGTAATGCATGCACACTGGGATTTCCCTTGATGTGTAAAAATAGCTAAGCCAACTATCCATTAGATTTTGTCAAAATCTTCACATGGTCACACCGCTCACAACTTCAGTTTACCTAAACTTGCACGGTTTTTTGTTCCTCATGTAAAATTTGCTTACATAGACTTGGCTGATTTGCGCCCGACACCATCAATATGTACTATAACAAATTCTGCTTTAATCGGTCTCATATATGCTGAATAAGTTCCCAAATCACGGTGTTGGCATACATGAAACATAATCACATCTACACTATCAATACTGAGCATCTTTACCCTCAAAATGCTGGTGACTGTGGTCTCAGCTGCGGTGACTCGGCTGAGATTTTTCCCATCGTTATTACCTGTGATGTCACTGGCTCGAAGGCGATTTCTCTGTTCTGTCCTGTGGTTAGGAAACAAAAATTACATTCATTACACCTGTTTCTTTCTTTCTCTCCTCAAGCTGTAGCTGACTTAATCCTTTTTACTGTAAACTATTTGAGACGCAACACGATGAAATCAGGAATTTGTCAAACTGAGGTGACCAGAGAAATCAAGTGTTTTTCAACACTGAATGAATTTTTAATGCAATTTTTTTCTTCACAGAACATTTCTACATCAATCTAAAAATGCATTTCAGAGTTGAATTTGCTGAAATAGATTGAGGAAAAGCCCAAAAATCGTAACTTATTGCCTAATAAGGATTTGTAAGCATTAACAAAACTTTCACAAGATGTCATGAGAAAGAGAAATGTATCAATTGAATTATGTATTAATGGGCAATTTTTTTCAGCCAACTAACTAAATTCAGCTGCAGCGACAGGTCACCCCCATCATCTTTAATTGCCAATATTTCGACTTCTACTTAAGATGGAACAAAACTTTTTTCACACACAGAAAGGGAAATGAATAATCTTCACAGTGATAATAACTCCCTGTGCTCAAAATCTGGCAAGAGCCTGATTTCATCGAGTCACATCTCACTTCCTACTGCTCCATGATTGCCTGCGCAGAGAGACAATAAGACACAGTGTGGTAACATAATAAAAAGATTAAACACTTGAGCAAACCAACGTGCTCGGCAATGTATCAGAGTGCACAGCCTAGAGATAATAATTTTGCAACTTCACATATTATGACATCGATTGTGGAAATAAATACTGAGGTATACCAAGGTATGCCTGATAATTATCGGCCACTCTTTACAAGCCCGTTAGAGATCTATTTCCAAATTTTAAACGATATGATTCCATTTTGAATTCTGTGAATGTAACAAACAGAAACTATCACCCCAGCTTTAAGATAATAGCACAAGTCTTTTGTCAGCACTCTTCTCAAAATGAGAAAAAAATTGTTTCTAGCACAAGTAATTTAATGGGTTATGTCATTCTGATTCTACTGAACAAGTCATTTTAAAAATTACTTATACAAGAGATGAAACATAAGCATTCTAAAGTGGGTAAAAATCACTTTTTTGTTTGTTATATGAAGCATAAGTAACAGAAATTCTAAAAAAAGTCATCATATGAACATTTTTTTCTTATCATGAAAAGTCATAATTTTTTGTTTCATGTGCTGCACATAGCAAGACAAAAAGTGACTTTTTTCCTTCTTTGCAATGCCTGTCCTACATCTCCTATACTTGGCAAAGGGAAGCAACCTAGTTGGCTGAAAAAAATTGCCCATTAATACATAATTCAATTGATACATTTCTCTTTCTCATGACATCTTGTGAAAGCTCTCATGCTCAAGAATTCCATAAGACATTCATTCCACAAGACCCGGCAATGATCTGTATGGGAGGTGAGAGGGACAAAAATCCTGACCATATCTCTTTTTCCTTAGCCTGCACTTGCAGAATGGGTCATGTCTGACCAAGGGTATGGGTCATCCTGTAAGGCCCATTATTCGCTAGGAGTTTGTTGAGAATGTATGAGTACCTGCCCTTGTGGTAAACCGTGGTGGGGAGGAATGCAATTCTCCTCCTGCCACATCCCCAAGGAGTCAAGGCCTTTGTCTTCTTCCTCTTCTTTTGCATTTTTTTTCTTCTACATTCATTTATTTATTTTATTTTAATTTTTAAAATTGTTTTTATATTATCATTATTACTCTCGTTTTATATAAATCCTCAAGCTACCACACAGAAAGCATCTGAAAGTAAATGATGACGTACGCTGACCTGACCCGACCTAATCATCAACTGCGATAGGCCCCCTTTGAGTGACTGACAGGCTATGAAAATATAATATAAATAAAGACATTCGTTGTATTTTGGCACAAAAGACAGTGGCTATCTGAATGGATGAGAGAAACTCACTGACCTTTTCTGGAACAGGGCATTTTTCTTGGCCTCAGGCAAGATGTTGGCTTTGTGCAGCTCCGTCACAAACTGACCCAACATGTCAAAACTAGAGGATGGAAAGAAGAAATTTTTTCCAAATTTTGACTTTAAATCAACCCCCCCCCCCCCCCAAAGAATTTTTTTTTTAAATTAAAAAAATGGTGAACACTACCCAACCAACATGTCAAAACTAGAGGATGGAAGAAGAACAAACGCAGGTTTTTTTTCCAAATTTTTACTTTATATCAAAAGCCAAAAAAAAAAAATAATTTTTTTTTAAATTAAAAAAATAGCGAACACTAACAATAGAGAAAGGTGCCATTGTTTCATTGTTCTCTATTGTGATGTGATTTATCAGACAGAGATGTCCTGTTGGGAACAAAAATTCAGAAAATGTTCTCTTCTGTGGGTCAGTCTGTTATTTCCACGAAAATTTCATGTGCAGAATTCAACAAAAATTGAACATCAAGAAAGTGAACAAAAGTGTTCAAGAAATCAAGAATACATCAACACCATTTACCTGCAGACTTACATATCGAAACTTAACACAATTCAGGCAGACTCTATGCAGCTTCTTTACAATTGAACTGAAATACAATGATGCTTACTTGTTTGGGTTGGGGTTTAATGGCACATCAGCATGATCACAACTATATTGTGCCAAACATGGGAAGATACAGTTAAACCTCAAAAGGCTGATCAAATATAGAGAAGAATTGAGACAGAAGACAGAAGCAAGGAAAGAAGAGATGTCATCCCTAGAATGTTGATAATGGCATTCCATGCACTGGAGACATCATACTGATGGCGGGCTTTCACCACCTGCAGGTGGAAGCAAAGAGCCTACTTAAATACCCCAGGTCCCCACAGAAGAAAATACTAGGAAAGAAGTTGTGTTTGCTGTATGTGAAAACTAACTGAAAGCGTTACAGAAATCCATTTCTGCTATCAGTGATAGACTTGTGACGTTGCCACAAATTTTGCTAAGTTTGCTTTGTTCTGATGATAGACATGATATTGAAGTCTACATGCATGTGAGCGTGAATGTCTACAACCAGCATACTGTGTCTCATTCACTGTGAGAGGTATCCTCTTGAGGATAATAATTAACTAAAATTTGTCTTATCTTTTACTATAAAACATGCCATTAATGTGATGAATTCAACACAGATCATTATTCACAAAAGATATTATAGATGAAATATCAGAGTCAAGATGTTAATCTCATTTTCTTTTTTAATGGTAAAGGGATAAAGGAGGCAGCTCAAGATTATAGTCAGTATAAGTACATACAAATACGACAAAACAAAGGCAAAAATAGATAAAAGCTAAGCATAAATAATGAAATGCAATCACCCAAGTATGACTCATCAATCTTCATAAAAATTCCTCACAAAGGTGCACATTGTTACAAGTGATATTGTTTACCCTTGCCGTTAAATAAATATAAACGCAAAATAATTCATTACAAAAAAAAAAACAGTTATTTTCTAACCTTCTCTGTTCTGACATGTGATTGTACTGGCGATGACCTTTTCTGAAATTTCAGTCGTGAAACTTCCAAATTTGCTGTGTCGCTTGATGTGAATTGTACAGAGCTAAAATATATCATTTCAAACAGCCTACTTTATTCGCTGTTAGCGTATTTCCTTCCCATAAACAGAGAATAGTAATTCTCTGTGTATCTCCCTGACTGTGTAACCTGTACAGCCATCAAAGCCAGAAAAATTTGCCCGAATTTAAACCCAAACTAAAAATAGCCATCACAGCCAGAAAAATTTGCCAGAACTAAAGCCCAAACTAAAAATAGCCATCAGAGCCGGAAAAATTTGCCAGAACTTAACCCCAAACTAAAAATAGCCATCACAGCCAGAAAAATTTGCCAGAACTTGAGCCCAAACTAAAAATAGCCATCAGAGCCAGAAAAATTTGCCAGAACTTAAGCCCAAACTAAAAATAGCCATCACAGCCAGAAAAATTTGCCAGAACTTAAGCCCAAACTCAAACCCAGACTGACTTGTGTTTGATGTCTGTGTGGTCCAACAAGTGCGAGTATTCCAGCAACATCTCCAGGCCCCGCTCCACCTGCACAGCCAGATCCCAGTCCGGCAGCTGCTGCTTCATGGCGTCCAGGATGCGTGGCACCTTCAGAAAGGTGAAGGTCGCCCACTGGAGAACTTCAGAAAAGTCATTGGTGTCCACAAAGCCCATGAAGCAGGCACGGAAAAGCTCTAAGCACATCTGGGGCATTGGCAGTTTCTGAAGTGAGATCAGAATGCATACTTGTACATACATGTCATGGGAGAACAAAATGCAGAACTCTATAAATAAATACTTCCCATATAATTTACCCTATGAACCCTGACCCCCTGAGCCTTACATGACCGTGCACCCGGGCTCCTGAGCTTAGATCTACGATCTTGGACATCCTCACTTTTTTCATCTCTCAAATTAGATCTAGATCTAGAGCTATCACTTTCACTATCACTCACTGATTCTAAGTCACTGTCTGGATAATTTACGGGTGAAATCAGTCTCATTATCATCAGAATCACCTTGCAGATGGCAAATGCTAGCGTTTGTCAGAATCACGAAAGGTTGGCGGTTGCGGTACACTCAGTTTCATGATGAAAATTCTAACTCAAACAATCAACAAACTATGTTCATGGGGGCTGCCATCTTTAGAATGATTCTAAGGCACATGATGTCAAAGTATTAATCTCATTGGTTGGTTAAGAATGAAACTACACCACATCCTATGACATCAACACACAAAACGACATAGAGCGTGCACTCAGTATATAGTCAAGTAAGGCGCCGCGACGCACAGGTCGCGCTTGGGGTCATGGGGTTAAAAATGAATTTGTGAGAGCTCATTTCTCATCTCATTTTTCTCCTGTCAAGACATTGTAAGACATGTTATTTTAATAACAAATGGTTTTCTACATTTGTCAAGGAAAAAAATTTTACACATGAATACATTTTTAAAAAAAAAAAAACAAATCAGAGCATGATGTGATCCACCTGAACTTAACTGGCTGATGACAACAGACAGGCGGGACAGGAGGAAAATGGTTAACTTTAACGCCATGCGAGTTATGTGGTTGAGACAAAAACAGTTCCATGACCATATGAGTCCCTGGATGGCCATCGGGCCACAAGGAGTTAAGTTAGCGTGGTCTACAGTTAGAGAAATTTTGCAGTATTACTTCTACTGTGAACTTCTACCCATGTAGACAGCCTCCGTCCTTGTGCAAAAACGTCACAGCCATTCCCCAATAGCCCATGTCAGTTTGAGTTTGTTTTTCTTAAGCCTTACAATCCTAAGAAAGTAGGATTATCTCGGCTCTAAGAGACTGCCTGATTTCCATGAGAATTTTGTGGGTAGAAATTTGGAATTTGGAAATTTTGCCTGGACAGCAGCACTTAGCCTACTCTTCGTCGATTTTGAACTGCCAAGGGTTCTTTAACGGGCATAACATACACACGGGACCTCCGAAATATATTCACCCTTCTTTGACAAGACTAGATGTCAGGCTTCCCTATCCAGAGGAAGCCAGGGAACCACTGAGTCACTGAAAATATGCAGGTCTTCGATCTTTGTGTCCCTTAATCTCCCAATGGAAAGACCCCCAAGTCGATCCTGGCCACAACCTCAGCGACGTGAGTTGTTTTAACCATGTGGCAGACGCCAAACTACATAACCACAGCAACCCCCCTGGGTTTGAGTTGTCATGACAAAATAGACAAACCCGTTTTATACAAAGGAGGCCTACAATATACAAGGTAGGCCAGAATTCATGAGTTACTTGCTAGTTCTTAAAATGCTTGTAAGTACACAAACGTACAAATTAACTAATATGCTGTTTAGGTAAATCAGTTTTCCATTCCATGGTCAATCGGATCTTCTTCTTCTGCAACACAGGCTTGTAATTGTATTGAAACATTTTAACATAATAAACTAAAATACTGACAAAAACAACATAAGCATATCAAGAAATATAATTAATCAGACAGTTATGAATTCTGGCCTATCCTCTATATATAATATTTATGGGGCAGACAACATTGAAGTATGTTAAAGGATTGTGGCAGACTGAATTCATAGTAAGATAGCTTGTCTACAGGTGATGGTGGCTAACACTAAAACTCAAAATCTCAAAATAAAAATGTGATGCGAATGAAATCATGCGCTGGTCAAATGTTTTCCTTTCTATTGGTAAAAAAAAATCTTTGCTCTACCTTCAGTAGAAGCTGAGAAATTAGCAGTTAAAGGTGATAGGGGGTGACCTGCTGCTGTAGCTAAATTTAGTGAGAAAACGGCTGAAGAGTTTTGTGAATTCTTACTAATCCTTATTAAATTACAATTTTTGAATCTTTACGCAATAAATTTCAGCAAATCAAATTCTGAAATACATTTTTAAATGGAGATAGAAGGGTTTTATCGAAAAAAAAAATGCATTAAAAATTCACTCACTGTTGAAAAAATTGTGATTTCTCCAGTCGTCTCAGTTTGATAAGCATCTGATTTCATCGTGCCATGTTTCAAATGGCTTAAACAATGATCATGTAGAGTGACCGTGATGACATGCATCATGCATGATTACAAGATCCAAGGGTTGTCAGTTGTAACGAATCATGATAGTGCATGCGGGGTGTACGCAAGTGTGTTGTGAGCGATGTTCAGTTGATCGTAATTGTGCGCTAGGTCCATGCAAGTGTGCGGTGTGCAGCGAAAGTCACGCGAAGCATCGGGAAGACCCTACACGAGTTCAGTTAGATCTCGTGTGCAAGAGGTATATCATGTGTGCCGGCGCCAGCACATGCGACACAGTTCGAGTAGCTCAGATCGGGCTGGTATATATATGAGGGCTCGGCCAGAGAGCGAGAGGAGAGGACAAGTGTACTGCAGTGAGAGAAGTAGAATGCAGTGAGAGCTGTGTGTATCGGAGCTAGACAGCAGCTCTGAAGTTTGTATTGATATCAAGCACCTGTAATAAATTCTGCATCATTTCGACGTGAGGATTCCTGTTGTTATTTCTCCATCATTGTGTGTGTCTCTTCCGTATTCACCGCCTGATCGCCACTTATCACGTCACATCTAATACCCATTCAACATCCAGAGAAAGTTCGTGACATCAGTGAGTGATAAACATTCAGGGATGTCAAATTTGTTTTCATGAAAGAGTAGGAACATTTTTCAGCATTTAGTCTTTTTTTTTACATATAGCACGAGCCATTCTGACCAACAAACAAACTGCTTCCTTTCGCCAAGTACAAGAGATGTAACACAAACATTGTAGAAGTGGAAAAAAATTCACTTTTTCACTTATTATGTGATGCATAAAAAAACAGAAAATTCTGAAAAATTCACCATATGAGACACGATACGATGAAACCAGGCACTTGTCAAACTGAGGCAACCGGAGAAATCATGTATTTCTTAACAGTGAACAAATTTTTAAGGCGATTTTTTTTCTTCACAGAACAGTTCTATATCAATCTAAAAATGCATGCCAGAGTTAAATTTGCTGAAATAGATTGAGTAAAAGCCCAAAAATTGTAATTTAGCACCATGGGTTAAGAAAGATTAATAAGGATTTACAAAACTTCTCGGCCATTTGCTCACTAAATTCAGCTGCAGCAACAGGTCACTCCCATTGTCTTTAATTGCCAATAGTTCAACTTCTACTTAAGGTAGAACAAAAATGTTCTCACACACAGAAAGGGAAATAAATAAGCTTAACAGTGGTACCAATAACTCCATATGCTCAAAATTTGACGAGAGCCTGATTCCATCGTGTTGCATCTCATATCATGAATTGTTTTTTATTATCTGACAATTTTTTCACAATTTTCCGCATAACGTATTCTAAATAACAAGAGAAAAAAATTTTTCCTTCTTTACAATGACTATTCTTCACCTCTTGCACTTGACAAAGGAAAGCAGCCTAGAAGGCTAAAGAAATGGCTTATTGTAACAGTGTATTCATAACATTGAACTAAATGTATCTATAAAGCAGCTACGCTTCCCTGTCCCAGAAATGCATTGTAATGGCAATGGGATGGCAGTCAGTCGACCAATAAAAAATAAAACTGAAAAAAAAAAAAAATCTGAAAAGCCCGCACCCAGCAAAGAGTTGACGGCAACCAAAAAATTGGTTTTCTAACTGAAATCAAAAGTTTTGACATCCATGAATGTTGCACAATAATTGGACGGAGCTGACTGACCATGAGCCGTGAAATGACCAAGACTTGATCCACAAAAGGCTGAACCTCACTGCTGGTGCTGAAGATTGCCTCGAGCGTGACCAGCCCGTTGATGGTGGGGTAAATCGGAGCGTGGATCACCTCCAGCACAGGTTCCATGGTTAGTTGCTGTTCTTCCATTCTGAAATCCAAAATATCAACAACCCTTGTAAGTCTAATGATCCATTTCAACCTAAAGTACTCTCCTTTCCCAAGAACAAGAGGTATAACCCAAACAGTGTCAAGAACAAAAAAAAAAAAATCACCTTTCGCTTGTTATTTGAAACATGAGTAATGAAAATTTCTGAAAAGTTCACCACATGATATGCATTTTGGGGGGGGGGGGGGTCTCATCATGATAATTTTTTCATAATTTATTTCTTTACATTGGTCTTGCACCCAGGGTAAATGAGTCGGAAGTCACGCTGAGTGATTTTGAGCTACGGCCATTTTCAACTATTTTCTGACTCACATACCAAAAATGTTTTTTTCCCCACAAAACAAAAATTTAACATTTTTTAACCTGAAAAAAGGAAAATTTTGGTATCTGAGTCAGAAAATAGTGAAAAACAGCCGTAACTCAAAATCACCCAGTGTGACTTCCGACTCATCTGCCCAGGACGCAAGACATATTTCACATCAGAGGAGCAAAAGTGATTTTTTTTCTTTCTTGACAATGTTTGTCTTAGACCTCTTGTACTTTAAAAAGGGATGCAATTTAGCTGACTGAAAAAATGGGCAACAGTCAGTGCGCAAAATTACATTGGGATTTGAGGCAAAGTTCCCTTTAAATGAATTAGATAATGAAAATATGAAACAAAATGCCATTCTCTTTTTGTTTCTCAATGAATGAAATTCGTACTAATTTCGCGTGAAAATGAACTTGATCCTGATTACTAACACTGGCTTACTTCGACTTTCCGTGAATTTGGTACTGAGGATAGTTTGGCTTAAGAATCAAGCACAAGAACCCACAGATAGTTGGTGAGAAGAGCAATTGTGTGAAGCACAAGTGATCCAACAGTTGATGGTATTCAAGAACTGACAAATTGAAATCATGACAATAAGGAACTTTGTTTCATGTCCACATATCATGTTTCTCCTTAACAAATCATAGCACTAACATACAAACTTTGATTGACATGATAATCCAAAAGCAAACTTTGTTGTTCCCTCATTCAATATGATCCCCTTCCTCCTCTTACCTACGACATTTTTATGAACATTCTAGGCAACTATCCATAATACAGAAGTATGCTGTCTCACAGTTATGCCAGATTGCATATATGTCTTGCGCCCAGGGCAAATAAGTTGGAAGTCGGGTCGGGCGATTACAAGTTATGGCTGTTTTTAACTATTTTGCGACTCAGATATCAAAATTTTCTTTTTTTCAGGTTAAAAAAAGGATAAGTTTTTGTTTTGTGAAAAAAATAAAAATTTTGGTACCTCAGTCGGAAAATAATTAAAAACTGCCGTAACTTGTGATCGCTCTGCGCAACTTCCAACTCATCTGCTCAGGGCGCAAGACATATGAACTAACCGTGAGCATTACAGAAATTCATTTCTGACAATAACAGTAGGCTTATCAAGCTGGGATAATTTTCCTCAAGTCTGCTTTGTTGTGATACTATGAGTGATATTTGTGTGTGCTTATCAGTGTGACTGTATCTTACATATATATTGCATGAACTGACATTATTTCTGAAGATTAATAAAGTTCATCTTACCTTATCTTAAAATGAAAAGCACACACTTTCAAGTATACATTACGGACTGACGATAGGCCATTACACTTTAATGAACAGATGTAAGCATAGCATATACAATTTTGGAGTTAAGACTCTCTCAGGCAGCAAAACACAAAAACAGATGTGTACTACATAACAATATAGGTTGAAGTTGACATTGATGGCGGGTGGCTTGTGTATGGTACCAAGATGGGGAAGGGAAAGACAAATATATAAAGATGATTTTTTTTAAAAAGCTTTTGCCCAACACACTAGAATAAAAGTGACTTTGAAGGAAAGCTGAAACAAAGAAAAAAAGCAGATCGAATTGTATGTATCCATATAATCATATCTAAATTCAAAGGTAGATCCAGATTTGAACTGTCAATGAAACAGACTTACTTGGTCAGTAGTTGTAATGCTGTGACAATTTTTGTGCTGGTCTCCTCTGACAGGGCCGTGCTGGGCAGCTGACTCATTGTCCCTCTGGCATTCATCTCACACTGTTCAAACTCTCTGTACTCCTCTAAGATGTAGCAAAGCACAACAACAAATGAATTAACAATTTCATAATAATAATAATCATAATAATAATAACAATACTAATAATAACAGAGCACATTTATATAGCATTTATCCCCGTACAGGCCCCAGTTCTTACAGTTAATGCTGACAAAAGATACTTTTATTCCTGGAACAAGTAATTTTCGGCTTAGCTCTATTAGTTCTGCAAAAACTTTCAAACCAAAATGACAACACTCCTTAGACAGGCAAAGTTCAATAACCATAACTATGAGATTATTTGTGAAGGCTGCAATATCCTGCTATATTCTATCTGAGACCTTAGTCTTGTAACTTAAAAATTTAAATATCATCTCAAACAGTCTAATGTCTTCACTATTCACCTATTTCCTTCCCACGGATGGAGAATACTAATTCTTTGTGTCTGTCCCTGACTGCCTTGTCCATCCCTGAGCTAACTATACAACCTGCTCTGATTCATTGGTCGAGTTAAAAAGGGATCACTATAGCCATGTGGTTAGGCATCTGCTACTGAACACTAAAACTCACATTGTGGATGTCGTGGGTTCAAATTTCGGATCCTATCCATCGAACGAGATAACCTCCACCAGGAAGTTCAAAGACGTATGTAGAACGTAACGTATCCATCGAAGGGTGGGAAGAATTTGAAGATCAAAACCTATATTTTTTTTCAGTTACTCAAAGGTCTGCTGGGTTCTCGAATAGGGAAGCATCTAGTCTTCTCAGATAATTGCAAATATAATCTGGCGGTCCTGTGCTATGCATGTTAAGAAGTTTTGTCAGTGTAAACTGGATGAAGAGTAGGTGAAGATACCATTGTCTGAACAAAATTTCCAAATTCCAAATTTCTACCCACAAAAATTCTTCTCACCAAAAAACATGGCAGGCACTTAAAAGTCGAGATAATACCATTTTCTTAGGCTTGGAAATTTAAATACATAATGAAAAAAAATCAGCTCTCAAACGTCCAAGCTTCAAAATTGGTTTCTTTCATGCAACATTTACCATGTTCTTAGCTTATAGCATTTTGAAGTTGTACTCAACCACGTGTACATCAAATATATCACTATGTGTTGCAGAACAATAATCCCAACGTGTCAGTACGCACCGCAAGAGGATCATGATTTCCATGTGGACATTGATATATATTTTGAGAAAAGACAGTTTAGGACTCAACCCCTCTGTGACATCAAATTTTTTTAACTCAAGACCGATCCAATTTGCTCAATGTAGGATGAGACACTTCCATATGACAATAAACTTACATCATGTTCTGTATATGACTGATTTAACACATTTATCATATCTTGTCCACATTGTAGAGGCCTTTCCTTGCTTTTATACTGCTAACTAATATGTAGTTGGCTCTATATTTGCGAGGTTACTGCTAACACAGCCAAAGAAAGAAACAGTTTTCTTTGGGGAGTTGCTTATTTAACTCTGACATACAAAATTTCTTGAATGTCTAGTGTTTTTGATATCAGAGATTTCTGCTATGCAGTCCATTTTTCACTAGCTCTGAATTAAATGCCAGTATAAGCATTTTATTTTTGATGTACACTGTACATCATGTAGTCCTCAGGTTACATTCGTCAGACCACCAAACTTCTCTTCTAATCTATGACTACAGCGTATATCAATCATCATGAAAGGGTTAAAGTGATATACTGTGAGTGCTGTATGTAATTACACTGTATGATGTTTCAAGGGAATTCCAGTGCAAAGTATTGAGGGTATGTCTTTAATTAGATGGACATCTTGACATTTCTAGAGTTACAGGCTTTCTGAATCAAAGAAAGAAACACATCCACAGAGACCAATGCTCCTGTACCTGCGCTGTCCACCCGTGCAATCTGCATCAGGCTACGCACAGCTCTGCGCTCTAAGATGCTTGTGATAGCTCGACTTGAATTGTCCATGATGACAAAGTACTCCGGCCCCAGCTGCCCCTGGCGGCTGTCTTGAACACGCTTTGGAAAAAAAAAAAAAACAATGTTATAGCCGTATATCAAATTTTATTTTTTTCCTTCACATAATATTGGATGATACTCTTACTTTCATTTTTAGATGACATTATCCACTAGTGCCACTCAACATTAAAATCAAAACTTTAACTCTGATACATATTCAGATATTCTCCTTATTCAGGCATACAACGTGACCAGTAAAAATACCTGTTCTGGACTATGTAACAAGAGATGGTCAGTGTGTTACATGTAGCCTAGGTAACACTATTTGCTCAGACTGTCACATCATTTTTCGATGGGATTCATTGTAACATTGAGGCCCTTTACCAAGTCTCTATATCAAAGCTGAACATAATTCGGGAAGACCATATTCACACACTTCATAATCAATTGAAACATCCTGAAAGAACTGAGTGTTTGTTGCATGTAAGAAATAATCATGAGTATTATAGAAATTCTGTTCTTCCACCAGCAGTACACTTATCCAGCTGAAACAGAGTTCCTCGAGTCTGCCTTGTTCTAATCCTGTGAGTGATATTTTGTCTTTTTGTAGTATGAATGTATCCTAATATATATATTACACTGACCTACACTGACAATCTAGTCACAGTACCTTAGGGCTGACCTACACTGACAATCTAGTCACAGTACATTAGGGCTGACCTACACTGACAATCTAGTCACAGTACATTAGGGCTGACCTACACTGACAATCTAGTCACAGTACAT
>JBCEWB010119936.1:0-11537 GCA_039654565.1 Peronia peronii | reverse complement strand
AGATAGATAGATAGATAGATAGATAGATAGATAGATAGATAGATAGATAGATAGATAGATAGATAGATAGAGAAAGTGAGAAAGAGTGAGAGAGCGAAGGAGAGAGAGAGAGACAGAGAGAGAAAGAGACAGAAATATCCAAACACGTATACAGTGTATTAACAATTGGTGCAAGAATAGAAATAGACCAAAAGGCCGTGGACAGGACCAACTACATCAAACAAACAAACAAACAAAAAAAGTGATCAATATTATAATTTCGGAATTATTACGAAAACTCACACTGTGCTTGCTCCCTGGCTCTTGGTCCGCCGTCCGTTTTGGGAACGGTGTGATAAGCAAGGTTGCAAACTGTCATACATAGTCATTGTGACACCATATCAAACAGTTCGAAAATGGAGTGATTACAGACCCACTTGATTGAAACACAGTTCATGAATGGCGCATATATCCAGCTTTCATACACAGTTCCTGGCAGAAACAGTAAACCTCATCCTCGATAAACTTACAGTTTATGACTGAAGGCGGATATCGATGGCCAACAGTGGCTGCCCTGTATTCCCATAAAACTGCACTTGACGTAAACGGCACAGAATTGGAACGATTGAATTGTTTTATTGCAGCAGCCTGTCCTTCGTTTGTTGGGCCATAAATTCAATGACCTCTTACACTCTATATCTAGAGTTGCATAGCACCCAATGTTTATATATGTGCAGAGAGAATAACATTCTAATCATCTGAAAACAGCTCGACAAGGTTCATGTCATATTTATCACTGTTTTTGTCAACAATCTCTGCTACCACTGATGACACACTAGTCGCTGAACCAGTCGAAATGATATCCACCCAATTCCAAGCTTCTTCCCCCCCCCCCTCCCCCCTCCCACTTTTCCTGGCTGTCAACTTCCACCAAACACATGGCAGACAGCAAAGGTTATTGAAGGTGTCACAAAATGCGTGTAGTGATGCAAGAGCCGCAAAAATATACCAAGAACATGGCAAGAAAACAGAAAGAAGCGAGGAAAGGAACAGGCTGTTGGATAAGATAATAAACGTTATGGAAAGCAGACATCGGTTCTACCAGTTAAGCCCTCGGATGGAATCTTCAGAGGGAGAGGATATGGCCACAGACATCAAGGACAAAATGTTTAAAGTTGACACACTAGAGCTGACCATTTCATTGTTGAGATTGTGTAATGTGATGTAAAGGAAGATTCGTTTTGACTTTGACCAGCCCTGTTATATCTCTTTGTTAGACACAAGGGGTTTGAGCGAAGGGAAAAAAACAACAACAACAAATAAACAAAATCCCAATTTCCTTTTTGTTATTTCAAGGACTGAGCGCAATAATTAATTAATCAATTAATTTTTAAAAGGATTTTTTTTTACTGTGTAAATTTCAAGCAAAGAGCACAAACGTGATTTTCCCCTTTACACAATGCTTGTTCAACACCCCTTATGCCTGTCAAAGGGAGGTAATAGGGCTGGTCAAAAAGATCTCCCGTTCAAGATCGTGCAGAGCAGGAAATTGTTCACCTGGCCCCTTGTCCGCACAGTGGGATGAGTAAAATAATGTGGTGACAAAGATGCTGATGATAGCTGCAAAACGGAATCAGAAGAAAATTTTCTTACTTTACCGGAAAACAAAAAACAGAGACGGCATTCGTGTCGTGGGTCATGGGCAGGAAACAATCAGGGCGTCTATATACTTGAGGGATATCCGATACTATAGAAAAGAACGTCTGGAGGGCAGAACAAGATCATCATGGGCATGTCGTATAAGTGTAAACAGTGTTAGACAGAACATAGGCTTAACAACAGAATGGCGTTGCTGGAGAACCACGATCGCCAAAGCCATGTAGTCCGGGTACCGCATTGTCCTTGAGGACTGATCAGAATTAGAGGCAGAGGACAAGAAAATAAAGTGACACCGATCAATGCAGATCCACTACAATCATAGGAGACAGATGAAATTTAAGTGACCCCAATCCACAATGATCCAAGATAATCACAGGATTTATGTCATGGACTTTATCTGAGGAGTGGAAATGGGGACAAGACCAAATCATCAGATTCGAGTGTTAAGACAACCGAAATGTTAAATTAAATTGTCTGTGTTCTGACATCGAAAAAACTCTGGATTTTTCCCTTGAGTTCTCTTCTTGTGACAATGAAAGAATAGGCAATCCAAGGCTGTCTTTGTAAACATGATAGAGACTATATATTTAAAAAAATAAATAAAAATAAAAAACGACTCTCTGCATTTCTAATCCTCATCAATTCTTTATACAGCCGTATAGCAGTAACCAAAAAATGAAGTCCATAACAAGAATTAGTAGAACTAAATGAAGCCACCACTAGATCCACTACCACCGGCCCATATGACTACTATTTCACGGTCCACTGGACAGAATGGAAGACACAAGACAGGTCCACTGATTGTTACTGGGATAAAGTTTTAAGCTGCTGTATGCCGGGAGTGGACACATTGGTTAGTTGTTCTAAGCGATTTGTCTCTTGCCCCGCGTCTGTCCAATGTTTCCATTTTAAGGTTTTAAACTAAAGACTTTTTTGATAAGCAAAATGAAAATGTTTTTGGACTAGTGTAGTTCTTGAAGTCAGATGGTGGATCTGTTACTAGATTCTAGTCTGTGAAAGCTGACCAAGTTAGGGCAAAATCTGGCAAGGAAAAAAGATAATACTAAAGGTATCACGACGTTTTATGCCCCTCTTTTAGTGAGTAAGGGTAATATAAAAAAAACAGAAATGTAAAGGACATAGCCTATTATTTCATCCAGCAGAATTTAGACGAACTGAAAGGAAAGTTTCACACCCATGAAATGATCGTGTGTTGGCGCATAACACTGAATCACAGAGGATTTAACATTTAACCAAGCCCAGAAGTATTTTCTTCCGTCGAGAACAAGAAGACACGACACTGCCACTGCTTACAGGATCCTGCTGATTTTCATAACAGCTCAGCTGTGATTTGTCTAACACATACACTGAACCATCCAGGGAACTGAAACCTCCTTGATTTACTGACTCGGGGCAGGGTATTACATGTGCTAGCCGTGAACAAAAGCAGCCCTGTGATTTCAAGATCCTAGGCCAAAATTTTATTCTGAACACAACCTATGACCAGGTGATACGAAAAAAAAAAAATCGATCTGCCCTGATCGATACCCAGGACTATATTATAACAAATATGCCTTTCTCAAGTAACTAGGCGGGTCTTTCATCAATAAAAGGGTCCCCTATGTTCGACCTCCAACACATCATTCAATTCCAAATATAATGAGGGTAGAATGCGTTCATGGCCATCCTGCGGGAGTATGAAGGAATACATTGAAAACGCCCATTCTGGATGCGGAGAATTTTTGACTACAAAAGAAACAGATTTAATCTAGCTAAGAGTTTAAGTATCTTAATGACATTTTTGATGACGTAAGATGTCTTCACTTTCATCAACAGCTGTTTTATTTCGGATATAAACATTTTTTATACTAATTATAAGAAACTTTTTTTAGTGTATGATTTCGTCATTTTATAGGACGAGGTCTATATTTTAGTCTATGAGAATTGCTGGTTAAGTGAAATCAGAGTTGAAACCAATGGACCATTTGAAACTGAGTGACAACAACTTCATTCGACGAGCGCAGCGCGACACGTCATGCACTCGTCAAAGTGCAAAAACTCCTCACTCATCATCGTTTCCTCCTTTATGCAAAATTCAGAACGGCTTTGCAAGACTCATCAGACACTGACTGTCTTGTATTGCCAAAAAGATCTATTCTAATTGGATCCGATATTTATTTATTATTTATTTATTATTATTTCTTTATTTCTTTATTATTTATTTAGTTATTATTTATATATTTATTTTCATTCCTAATCTTTTGTGAGTCAGGCGGATGAATTACCTAGAATAGACAAGAATTAAAATCACCAATAATGTCAAATCGAAATCTGTTCAAAACACCACCAACATCTCCTCCGCAGTTCTCTCTTCTAGCTATTTAAATGACAACTACGTTTGAATCCAGGTCAGAAAATAAACACAAATGTGAATGAATGAGAAGGTCTCGGAGAATGCAGGCCATTATTTGGCTTTGGCGCTCTGTTGGGCTTTGGCGCTCTGTTGGGCTATACTGTTATTTGGCTGCAATTTTGTTATGCAATAAACTTTCACAAACAACTTTAAAAGACAGAGAGATACGCGATTTCAAAGTGAAATAAAAAAGTGATTTAAAACTACATAGCCGGTTTATGTCTTTTATTGGCTACACAGTCTGCGGTGAGGATCATTCGCAAGGTCTATCATCCTAAAAATCACATTTGGCACCGTAGACACGGGTCGGCTACCACAAACTGACGGTCCCGGCTATGCAAACGTGAGGCTTAACTTCTTGCACGGGTCCGCAGCGAATAAAACAATCCCGCGGTGAAAAAAACAATCCGGCAGTAAATCAATGGAGTGTGTGGACTGAGCAGAGCCAACGGCTACTTGTCGCACCAATTAGGCAGATCTCTCAGCCTCGAGACCTTGCCTTACTGTAGGTCTCCGGTCAGTCAGTCAATAATGGTGGGCCGTTTTCTTTACGAAGAGATTCGATTCTCTCTGCCATTCCTCTCCCTCGGGCTGTGTCTTCATCCTCCTTCTTCCTTCTCTCTTTCTTTTTCTTTGGATCTTTCTTTCTGTCCCTTTTTGTCTGTCTTTCCCTCTCTGTCTTTATTCTTGTTATCAGTCACTATCCTCTCTATATTTTCCTTTGCCTCTATCTCTTTCTATCCCTATTCGTCTGTCTGTCTGTCCGTCACCTGTTCATCTGTCTGTCTATCTGTTTGTCTGCCTATCTGTCTGTCCATCTCTCTTCTGTTTGTTTATTTGTTTGTCTATCCGTCAATCTAAATACCCTTGAAATGTTAATGCTAAAACATTAGAATGAAATGTTGATATAAAAAAAAAACTGACATAAGCTACAGTGACACAGATATTTCTAAAGGAATTAACCCTGCACAGATTCACTCCTATTTACTCATTAGATTTTATTACTTTTTATTACTAAAGACCTTGATTTTAAGTGTCGTCCAATGAAATAATGATTTAAACGCGTCACCTTTCTCCACTTACAAATTTTCAGTGTCAGACATTACAGATGCATTTGCCATCCTCTCTTCCACGGGTCCTCAAGAAGTCGGTAATTTACCAAAGCTCAGAGCAAACTTCAGGGCCGAATTCCTGGATGCCAACGTCTTCAATACATTGATGTTGCATGTCTTATGTATTCAGCAAAAATTAACATTTCTTTTGACAACTGATTTCTCAGCCCATTTTCCCAAAGCTACTGTGGATTTCCTGGGAATTTAGGCAGCATTTCAAAATCTGATTGCCCAATAATACAAAATGGCGACCTTAAATGCATGTGTGCTTCATATTTTGTGCACACAGTTAGATTCATGACACTATAAACAACTAGCTACATTTTTATGCTTTACAAAGCTATTGTAGATTTCTTTCCGCCTTACATGTATTTTCTTTGCATCACAAGATCTACTTGAGCAAATAGCAGAAAGTAAACACACTGCTCCTGGATATTAAAGGACGCTCAGTACATTGACGCTAAATATTTTGAGCGTACAGCTAGAGTTTGCACTAGACTTCTGTCAAAAATGAGTCCATCAGTCCTTAATAACTGAGATTCTAATGTCAAAACCATTGCCTCCTTCCGTTTTGCAGTACGCACCGATATGAGAGGATTCTAGACCCCTTTGCCTGGAGCTGTTGTACGAAATAAAGGACTTCTTTTACAAATTATGCGCTGACAAAGCTCAGGCGTGATGGCAGGTCCAAGGTCTAATTATGGGCTAGACTGCATATTTATGATTTTGCAAACTAAAAAATTGTGTGCTTCTGTTATTCTTGGCATAGGGTAGTGCTATCATCCCAATGATATCGGTATGCAGAACACAGAAATCGATAGCGCCCAGGTTCGGACAAGCGTAACGTTTCACACTCCCCTTCCCTGGACTAAGTGCTGTCCCTTTGTTGTCTTAGCTCGACTAACTTCAAATGTCAACTTGAGCTTGGGTATCGCAAGAAGCGAATCACCTAAGACACACATAATCGATCAGGGAGGCTTAAGTAATGTTGAAAATTGAGGCGTCAAAATGAATCGATGAGTGCAAAAATTCATGCCATGATCTGCAACGAATGTCGAGCTTAGGAGTCAAATAATGGACGTTTTGACGCTCCACCTGAAGAGAGGTTTGATCATGTGATAATTGGACAATGATCAGAACGTCAGGTCTTTTCAATGAAAATGCATGGAAAGTTACTCCATCTTTCCCCTTGCCCTCTTTGTTGTTGTTGTTGTTGCGACAAAGAGTTTTTACAACAACGACCAACAATGCATTGGTTGTCCACAGAGCCGTGTGCTCCATTGAGTAGGCAAACGTATCGAATGCCTCCCATCACAGTGACAGTTCACAGTGTTAAACAAAGGGACTGTTTACGATCACAACGCTAGCACTGAAAAATCGGAAGGAGTCAATAGAACAGTTTCGGCTAAATCGTATGTCTAGCCTTGCTGAATGTTGACTGTGAGAAAGACACAGATTTAGAGAATTTTACCATCGAAATGATGAATTGTCTTTTGCTTTGACACTCGTGATATGTGCGACACATGGATCTCTCCTCAGTAACTCTCTAGAGCCACAAGTTATCTTACCAAACTTTTCTTCCAGTTCACCAACGACAATTCACCATGATTTCACAGACCGGAAGTGTATTAGAGAGAAGTACAACAATATTGGGTCAGGGATCACATACCGTTAATATCTAAGAGTGGAATTATCGATGTTTGTTGCTGCTATTTTTTGTCCTTTTCCTATGTATTTCACGTACTCACATTGTTGAAGGCAGCTTTATCTGGCAATACGTAAATTAAATTAAAAATCTTCGCATAGGATTCCCCCCCCCCACCCCCACCTCCCATCCCGTTTGAGTGCAGGGATCCAGCGGGGGGTAACTGGTCCAACGGGCTTGAGGCGCCGGCCCTGGATACAGTACAGTACACAGCCTCAGACACACACAGAGTATGTCATGTCACCATTGTGTCAGCATGCACGGCAAGACAAACACTGTCACGGGGGGAGCACTGCAATATCAGAACACACTATCTCACTTTGGCAAAGACTCTTTTCCATGAAAAATTGGACTTTCAGAAAATCGAGAATTAGTTTGCGCTCTCAGAATAAGCTCATACAGAAAAAAGAGGAACAAATGATATCATAGGTTGCCGTTTAAAAATGTGAGCGGTTATATTTTTGTCGAAGTCCTTTAAAACTAACTGGCGAATCTTCCACCATTCACAGAGAGAGTTCTATAAAATCTAGCATGATTTTTTTTCTCTAGGCTGTTCTACTTATCGTCCATAAATTATTTGAGACTAAATGTGTAGGATTATAGGGAAAAAAAAGGAAAAAAAAGAAAGAAAAAAAAAAAAGAAAAAAAAAAAGTCGATGTGGAGCCTTGCATAGGGCATCCATCTGTAGATACGATAGGGTCTAGACTGAACCTGCAATGGTGACATTATAAGACTTGATACACACTTACTTGGATACCTAGCCCTATTAAGCTGTTGTTGTTTTTTTCTTAACCCTCTAGTACCCGTGAAATTCCTGGAAATATTGTCAAAGTTGGATTTATCTGATGCATTTTCAACTGCTTCAATAACACAGTAGTGCTAATCACCACAGTTACATTAAGAATAGAGGTTTTGAAATCTATTTCTAGGATGTGCTTGAAGACCAGCTATCATATTAAAGTAAATTGCATATTTTAACGTCTGTATAGGCGACCATATGTGCGACACTGGGCTCTAGAGAGTTAAGCATTTCAATACCTAAGAAAGTAGAATCATGTCGGCTTAAGAGGCTGCCTGTTTTGGAGAGAAATTTTGTGGGCAAAATTTTGGAATTTGGAAATTTTGCCGGGATAGCGGCACGCAGCCTACTCTTCATCGATTTTGAACTGCCAAGGGTTCTTTAATGTGCATAACTTACACGCGGGACCTCCGAAATATATTCGCCCTTATTAGAGACGGCTAGACGTCGGGCTTCTCGACCCAGAAGAAGCCAGGGGACCGTTGAATCACCGAAGCAATGCAGGTTTTTGGACCATCCTCCAATCGGAGGGCCCGCGAGTCGAATACGCAACCTCACCGACGTGAGTTGTTTTCACCATGGAGCAGACGCCAGACACAGCCACGGCGACCCCCTTATCAAACTGCAGAGACCGAAAATAGCAGCATATACACAAGCGTAAGATTCCATAGCAGATGTGCTCACTGCCGTTGTCATCGTGTTTTCATATTTCCTTGCCTCAACTGTGTTAAAATCAAACATTCGTATGTCTCATATTCTTGTAAAATACTATATTGGGAAAGACAATTTACACAAATTTCCTCACTCGATCCAGGTTTAAATGGGTACCCGACTACAGACAGTGATTGATATTGTTAGACTGATAAGGATTTGAGCGCCTAACAGGCAGCCGCCTTGTATGCTTACCAGGAAGCTGAGAACGTTCATGAGTGTCTTTTTTGGGTCTGTCGGAGTAATAATAGATTGTAAAGCGCTTAGAGTCTGTACTTATGGGGATAAGCGCTATATAAATGCTCTCTATTATTATTTATTATTATTGTATTTCCCCGGAACAAAATCTGCAATAGTCAAACAACGTTTCTCAATCTTCCCAGGCGTATGACGAGGGCAAAAAAAATTCATGAACCACTTTTTTTTTCAGTCACTCAAATTACTTTATTCTGCAAGGGACATGAATTCAAGCATTCCCCCTATTCCACCACTCCTCCCCTTACAAAGAAAGGAAAAAAGAAATGTGCTCAACAGAAAATTCTGAAAAATACGTTATGTAATAGAGTTTTCTCTTCCAACGCGAACACTTTTTTTTCCTCCATAAATTTGGATATCACATTTTAAAAAATGTTAATATTTTTTTGACAATAATTTTTTTAAAAGAAAACTTGTCTTATTTCTTCTTCTTCTTTGTGTGTGTTTCTGTGCGTGTTTTCGTTTTTACAATGCTTGTTTACACCTCAATTGTCAAACAATCTGGCCAACTGAGATTAAAAAAAAAAAAAGAAAAAAGAAAAAAGAAAAAAAAGAGCTCATTGGCAAACTTCACAGACAGGCTAGGCCAAAGAGTTTTGATGAGTTCTGAACGTAATTTCCCTGATCCTCCATAAATTATCTGTGACTTCTCATGCCATAAGAGAAAGAAACGGGGGGAGGTGGACACGATAAGGCACATACCTATCGATTCCCATGTACCAGGGTTTGATTCTAGAGAAACGTTTTCAACGATCGTTGCACGTTCTCAGATAGGAGAACTGGGGAGAAAAGGGGGGGGGGGGGGTGTGAATGCCCTTACGAAACCAAACTGATATTGGATTGAAATCGACTATAACAAGCGGAAGCGCCATTGGATGCATAATGCGAATACAGAAACAAAAATCTGTTTTACCTTGAGCTCGTCCGCACTTTTACAGCCAAATTCACCCTGTTTTTTTTCTTCACTAAAATGGGAGAAAAAGTAAAAAAAAAAAAAAGGGGGGGGGGGGGTGGTGAGGGGTTGAGAAAATAAACTGAAAAAGAGAAAGAGAGAGAGAAGACATTTTGACGGGAGGAGAGGCATTATGTTTTATTCGGCACATTTCTAAAAAGATATGCTAAAAAAAAAAAGAGAGAGAGAGAGAGAGAGAGGAAGAAAAAAAAAAGAGAAGTACAATTTTAAAAAGCTGATTACCTGATCTTTGCAAACAATTACTGCATTATAAAATTCAGAACTTTCACAGACTACTGTAAAATACCTTTTCTCTCTCTCTCTTTCCTCTGTCTTTTTCTACAATTAAATTACAGGAAGTCAAAGCGACTAATAACACATATTGTGCCGGCTGAGTAAAGGAGCGAATACATGTAATTATATTTTACCATACTGAAAGCAGAACTGAGTCAGCTGTGATTTTGCACGCATAGAACTCTATGTACGAGTACCCATCTGGCATCTCATGGGCAATTTATGACACGATACATGCCAGATCATCGATTTCTGATCCAGGAAACCAGATTATACGTTGCTAGGCAATGGAGAATGAGGCAGCAGGATTGACACCATTAAACAGCCATGATATTGTGATCTTGCGTTTTAAGGCGACCATAGAAATCATGTTCTGAAACATGTCCTTATGCCATAATACTACCTCGTGTCTTTTTGTTGTTGTTGTTGTTTTGTTAAGCCTTTCAATCCTGAGATAGTAGGATTATCTCGGCTTTAAGTAGCTGCCTGATTTTGGTGAGAATTTTTGTGGGTAGAAATTTGGAATTTGAAAATTTTGCCCGGACAGCGGCACGCAGCCTACTCTTTCATCGATTTTGAACTGCCAAGAAGTCTTTAATGTGGGAAACGTAGACACTTGACCTCCGAAATATATTTGCCCTTATCCGAAAGGCTAGACGTCGGGCTTCCCTATCCAGAGGAAGCCAGGGGACCGTTGAGTCACTGAAATAAAAACGCGGGTTTTCGACCTTCGTGTCCTTCCATCCTCCGATGGAGCACTCGCGAGTCGATCCCGGCCACAACCTCACCGCCGTGAGTTGTTTTCTCCATGAGCAGACGCCAAACCATAGAGCCACTGCGCCCCCCCCCCCCCCACTGTTATTTCATGTCTTTTCTTTCTTCCTTCTTGTATGCACCACATCCGTCCTCTCCATTTCATTATCCCACCACGGCTATCATCATCATCTTCGTTCTCATGTCCGTTGTCTTCTTCTTCCTCGCGATTTTCAATCCTTTTTTTTCCTTTCGTTTGGTTTCTCATGTTCTTCTGCTATTGTTGTTTTTCTTCTTTTCTTCTCTTCCTTCTTCTCCTTTCTTGTTCTCTTCAGAGTGAGCATTCTGCTGCTGCACAGAACCGGGTTTACTGGAAAGTTGCAAAGTTATATTATATGTATGCAGGTTTGTGTAAATGTTAGTAAGTATGTTATCTTCAATTACAATAGCTAAGCGTAGGCCTAAAGGTCTTATCCTAAAACTTGCAATGTGACCGCAAAAAAAAAAACGCTGAAAAGTTTAACATATTATCTGGGACGGGTTGAGAAGACGGGAGGGGTGGGGCGATTAATAGATATGGAATGGGAGTAGAAGACAACTGAGGGGGAGGAGGAAGGGGAAGTTTGAAGACCGATAGAGGAAATGGTTTGTTCGTTTGTGTTGGGGTTTAACGGCAAATCAGCACGGCAGATCAAAAGGCTGATCAAAGTATATCTATACCGTATATAAAATGTAATGCTGAACGGACGACGCATATTACAAGTTATGAAAGGCATATCAAAATGTGTATATAAATTTGGATAATCAAACAGTGAAGAGCAGAACTAAAAAAATGGATGTAAAGAAATAGGCGGCGTCCTGTGGGAATTGCCATATTCACACCAAGTTATGGATTGGGGGGGGG
>JBCEWB010119925.1:0-11538 GCA_039654565.1 Peronia peronii | reverse complement strand
ATACATACATACATACATACATACATACATACATACATACATACATACATACATACATACATACATACATAGTACCCGAAACCGATCAACTCCTGTGAAGTTACGTTTACTGTCATGAAATATGTTGGCTGATCTCCTGTCTTACATTGAACTATGTTGTCTTTGGAAAAGGCCAACTTTCTCTGCTCAGAATTGGCGAATATGGGCTTCTTCTCCATTTAACCTATATTAGAATGCATTTCATAATTACGGTAATAGGACTTTGAATGGTAACAGGACGTTAAAAGCCTCTTTAATATTACTCGATTGATCAGAATAGCTCTCCGCCCTGTCAAAAATTACGTTGGTATTAAAAATGTTCATTCATAACTTTCATTTTCGAGATGAAATGTAATGACATGTTCCAATAACGTGTAAAGTTCAAACTTGTGGCTATTTTTTTTTGTCCTCTAGGACCAGGTCCTGTCAGCTCGTGTTATTCCTGTGTGTCCTTGGCGTAACTCTATAGGGCGAGGGGAAGAAAAGTGGCCAGATTCTACAAGACTGATGTATGAGGTTCATACAGGGCATTTGTATGACTCAAACGACCAAAAATAGTACTAAATTCATGCAAATTAACTTTGCAGGAGTTGAGCATAAAAATATTTCACAGAAAAGCCATGTTGGAATTTCACAACTTCATTTCTATTTAACGTGCAGGTTTTCATCTTTTAACACAATGTGAGGCTTGTTCTCAACAATGATATTAGCCAAAAAAAAACAAAAAAACGATTTTCAAAATTTTGGTCTGTATAGGAGTTTTTGGCTCAGGCGACGATTTATACAATTGATTGGAAGGAAAAGGGAGTGAGGAAAAACTGCAGTGGAAATTTAGATAGGCAGAATGACAGACATGGATCTACTTACTTATGAAGATATGATGCAATACCTGAGTTTAGGAGCGATTGAACTTTAATATCCTCGGACTTTTTAAAGTAAGGCAGAACGTGCTCGTAGTCCCAGCTGCTGTCGCCTGTATAGTTGGCCCATCTATCAAAGTCAAGTCGATTTCCTCGAACATACAACATTGCATTTATAGTGCTGGAGCCACCCAGCACTTTACCTCGTGGCCAGAATGACTCCTATCAGATCCATATATACATAAGATATAATTGTTGTTATGGTGTTGTCGTGTGCACGATATATTACATGTAATGTACAAAACTAACAAAGAAGAGTCAAAACACAAACATAGAAGCAAAATTTGGCATATTATGTCTTTCCAGATGATGTAACGCTCAAATTTCTTAGTAATACTGACGGGTGGCTCACTGCGACTAGAACTATTGCCACAGAAAACATAAGCATAATGACTAGAATGGTTTATCAGTAACAGCTGTAACAGCTGCTATATACATAGCTTTATCATACTGACTTAAAGGTACCCCTTAATGTTGTTAAAAGGAACATTGAAATCTCTATGAGCTCCATAAAACAAGATACTTTATAAATTTTTGGAACTTGGAGGAATATTTTCAAAGAATTTTTAAATTGAAACCTGTCACATTCATTTTTCTTGTCGAGTTGTTCCATAGTTCTTATCCGTATTCTTGAATCCTGAGATTGCACATGAATTTTTGTACCTAAAACAAAGTATACTTTCTGCAGGTTAATCTTGTCATCCAGTGAATATAAAAACTGGCCGTTATTATTTGGTTATATCTTGTTTATTAGTAAATGGATGGGTACTCATGGTTAACATGAACGATTTGTTCAGTCTTTCTCAAATTCAGTCATCACTCCTTCTTCTGGATTGTTTCAGAGAGAAAAATAATTCACGCACACAATGGGGAAATATAATTTAGTGGATAATTAGAATTATGTATTATACAATTACAATGTGAAATTCATGAAAAAAGTTTTGACCTTTCGTAACTGCAAAGATTAATTTGAACTGAATTCATCATAGATTTCGCTGGCTGGTGAAAATTTTGAGTTCTTCCATTCATTTTTGCGACATATTAATCCATCTTATTCTCTATCTATCGATCTATTCATATACGATACATCGCCCCCATATATAAATGCATTCATCTATTCACCCAAAAAAAATCATTGCATTACAGACCTGATTATTCAGTCCTTCATATCCTGACACTGGCTCCGTGAAATATTGAAATGCGTACTCAGACCTGAGCAGATAAACACCAGCCGCTGGAATTGTACTATTGATGGTGCTTCGATCATCTCTGCCAGCCTCCAGTAACAACACAGTGACGTCACGGTTCTCGGACAGTCGATCGGCCACAACAGCCCCAGCAGATCCTGCACCAACTGAAATAAATATATAAACAAATAAATGAACAAATAAATAAATAAATAAATAATAAATAAATAAATAAATAAAGTAAAGGGAAGTCAGCCTTACAATTCTTCAAGGAAAAAGGTGGTCGATGGAGGATGAGATAAGAAAATGTTCACTCCAGACAGCTTACCAACGATATAGTCATATTCAGATCGTAGGAGAGATCGGGCTGGATTCGCCGTCACTACCACTAACATCAACATAGAAAAGATGGTCATGGTGTTGGATCTGTACTGATATGGAGGTTACCTGCATAGAGAGCGAAATAACAAAATGGAGTAAGAAGTGCATCACTACAGTAACACGTATACCAATGTCAACATAGCACTTGATAGTGACATTAGCGTTGGTACGTAATTTGCCTCATAAAATAAATAATATCCCGCTCATGCGGCTCCACTTTATTTATAACGATTGTTTCACAAAACCTCCATGAAATCAAACAATTAATTAATACCCTGATTTAAGAACATTCACATCTCCCTTGAAAAGCAAGCGTATCCATGTTAACAAATGAGAAGATCCCAGCGTCAAAACAGATCTATCATGAAAAAGTTTATTAATATTTTGTCTTTTGAGCACAGCCGTTTGTATTCAGTAAAGGTCTGTTACGTGCCTCTTTATAAGATTTGGAGTGTTATATACCTAAAGGTCCATAAATAAAAAAGAAAAAAAGAGGCAAAGCTGTTTGTGAAAGTCATTTATAAAGATTGGGGCTGAGATAAAGATCTGCAATATCATAATATGTGACTCTCAAATATATACAGTGTTGCCTGTTGCTCAGTAACAGCTCATGAACACACACTTACCTAGATACTCCAGAAAACGACGGTAGGTTTATGAGGTATTGTCATCGTAAGACGAAACGTTTCAAGAGAGAAAACCGCTTATATGAGACGTGTCCAATTTCCGCCGCTGCCTTGTGGACATGGTCTAGTTCGATCGATGCCCTCTTTTATATAATCCTAACTATAAAGTACTTTTCCGTATTCGTGAGCGAGAATGACAGGTGAGGCTTAGTGGAAAACAAAAACTTTGCTTCTGTCGGTAAAAGAGTTCTGTGTTATTTCACCCTTTTCATTACGCAAGCAAAGTTCGTGGGTATCAACTTTCCCGCTCCATGAAGCGCAGTTTGCAAGTCTTTCATAGTTGTCTCTCATCCGGAAAGAAATGCGGTCTTCAGCAGGGAACAGTGCAGCGTGCACAACTGAACTAGGCTGTCTACATCCAGCATTATAGATATAAGGTCAATCCAGATGTGCATCAAAATCTACTTTTAATTTTGTGCTAATTGTATGGCATATAATATTCTACCTTTCAATTTTAACAGAGGAGAACAGTTTCTACTTCTTAATAAACGTATGCATTCAGTTTGAATCTGTAAGTGCATAAAACGGCTTGTTTGTCTGTGTCTGTTTTATTTGTCTGTTTTTCATGAGAAAAACTAATATATGTGTGAAAAATTGCTATGCATCTTTATTTGAGATTGATCAAATTCATGTATGTACAGGCCTCCCATACAAGATTTTATCGAGTTATAGTTTTGGCACTCTGCTTGATTGTGTGCTCACGTACATGTACAATGAACTTAGTATTAATTGTAGATTTACAGAATCTGCACTGAAGCTTTACAATAAACGCGGAATCGTCATTCACAAGAGTCAAAGTGGAAAAGCCATTTATTTATTTATTTGTTCATATATTATTTACTCATTTATTGACATATCATTTACTTACTTATTTGTTCTATTTTTATTTTATTTATTTATTTCTATTCTTTATTACTTTTGTTATTATCTATGAATTGTAAAGAAATTTAGTGATCCTCCATTAGGAATGTATTGTATTATTACTTGCAAATCTCTGTGTCTAGAGATATGTTAACACCATACCTGTACGTTACGTTACCTTCTCTTTTCGCTCTTCAGCCACCTATCTCACTATATTAAAGAGAAACAGAACCTACCGTTTCAACTTCCGGTTCAGATTTGGGCTCCATTTCAGTATTCTTTTTTACTGAACCAAATGTCGTTCTGGTTAGACTGTTCAATTTCCGAAAATGGACATAGAATAAAGATTCCAACATGGTGGGTCTTCCCCAGCTGGAGCTGTCATCAAAGATCGAGAAGATTGTTTATTTATTATGATTTCATTTGAAATAATATTTAAAATAATGCAAATATTCAACACACACTTACACACACACGCACACACACAATGACAGACAAGGAAACAACATTCGGTATGGGTTCATCCACATAAAAGTGCACATTTATCTCCTAAATCTCGAATCGACACTCGAACCCCTGTGGTTATGGAGAAATATCCTTTCTCCTCACCTCAAATGTTGTCATAATTACTATTCGGAAACAAAAGCCAGTACCTCTCTATTTCTACTGCTGATGGCATTTTGAAAGCTCGTCAACATCATCGGTCTATTTGACTTCGTGGGTGGTCATCAGATTTCGCTTATATAATGCCCTGTCTTTCAGCAAGGTCTACATTACTTTGTCCGTCCGTTGTCACCCGAGACAAACTGTGGGATACTCTGGACACCTGGGCTCTTCTTCAGCTAATGGGATACAATTCGTTAGCAAAAGTGCACACAAAAATAATGATAACAAAACAAAGAAAAGATTACCACTGATACAAAGTGATTGCTTGATTTAAACTTGTAGTTATGAAATAGTCATGATAATATGATTTTGGCATGATTCAGAATCTTTTCTTACATAATTTATGGTCAATATCCCAGTGGTATAAATTAATATATGGACGCCTGAAATATTCAGAACACGGACAGATGCATTAGGGGCAGAGCCGCAGTTACATACTATTCTGATAAATAATTGACCAAACTTTGTATGATGTATGAAGTTGGTTAGAGGTGTATCGTGGATGGGCTGCAGCTGTTATCACTAATACTACGACATTCATAATGATCTGGTAACAGGTGTGGCAAAACTTACACTGCCTGTCTTTTTTAATCAATTTCCGCAAACCTCCCATTTGTGGGAAACTTACTATTAATTCCTACCAGCAAGTGTTGTTCATCAAAATATGTCAATAATGTATAGTTTTACAAACAATATATATATATGTTGGAAGCCATTGTTTGTAAAACTATACATTACTGACACATTTTGATGAGCCTGTATAGGCCACTGATTTACTTGTTATAGATTTTTATTAATTTTGTGTTTATCATATGAAGGTAGCTGGCTCCCTCCGCATCTGATAAAATCATTTTTAAAAATAAAATATGGGGGGCAATAGCTTAAATTGTAATGTACCAGAGGTGGTGTTAGATGGGAGATTTACTTCAAATTTTCTGGTTTTGTCACCTAAAAATGACAAATCATTGATAATACTTGCAATTCAACCAAAAGCCTACGCAGCCTGAGGCCATTAGTTTATCACAGGGACATAAAAACTATTTTGGCAAAGGGGTAGTGGCAAAAGAACAAGAGGAGAGACACGGATGGGGACGAGGGACTAGAATCCAGCTGCATGCCCAATAAGAGTAATACATTTGTTCATACACAGTATTAGATAAAGGATAGAAAAAGAGGTCTCATTTCTTAAGCCTTAAAGTGTCAAGATGCCAACCAAGTCAGAAATTCTCTGACTTTGCTTTGTAGTGGAGTTATTTTCTCAGTCAGACAGACTAGGATAAGAAAACAGATTATTGCATTTAGTGACAACATGCCATTTCTTGCATATACGTCATGGATATTATTACAGAAACCCTGATAAATATTATATGTATTATGGAAACCCAGATAAATATTATAAACACTGTGATAAATAATATTTTTTTTAGAAATCCATATAAATATTATTAAAGGGACACGGATAAATATTATTACAGAAATCCGGTTAATGGTATATATAAATCCCGATACTCCGATTGCTTCTATTGATATTTATAAGATAACAGCTCACTGTGGTTCGAGACGAGAGCCCAAACAATTGAAGAAACCAAGGCATTTGAAAGAGCCATCGTGAAAAATCCTAGATCACCGGCCATTAGAGACGTGGAAAAGCTGTCGTTAATTCAGTCAGGCCTATCACAGCGTGAAACTCACTGAGGTCAAAAAAAAATGACAACCTTTGCAAAATCCACAGTCCATCTAACCTTCTCACATCTGTCAAATTCCCCTCATAGAAATGAGTTTTCATTGTTCAAACATCATGTATTATTCAGAGGTTTTCAAGCTCAGGTATTGTATATAAAACCGAATTATATATATAATTTTCAGATTGTCTGCAAACAATGAAATGGCGGCACTCTGTGGGAAGAGGGGAACTAATGGCAGAACGTTAGCGTCTATCTCTCTATGACAGTGTGAAAAGTGCTTCGAGTTCGAGTCTTACTGCTCTTCATGATATGGTGACCTTGTTGAGAGATCAAACGTGTATTTTCTAGCGAGAATAAATAAGGATTAAAGCATCATTACATAACTGGCTAGGACAAAATTTTTCACAATAGTCACAGTTGCTGTCCATTCTTCATATATACATTCCTATTATACAATAACTGTATCAAAAGTTACTTGTTAGAAACTAAACACTATGAGAAACAATTATGTCATTATTCTTTTTCATTGTCACTTTAGAAAAATGTTACACCATCAGTAACCTGAAATAACAAACTATCTCTTCAATGGCAGCAATGTCAGATACGTCTGGTTAGTTTGTTTACTGATTTGGCGATGCACTTCCATTAAAACCACGCACCAAACAGTGCGACCTTACTATGTGGAACCATGAGCAACAGTGTGAACATTGTTAAATTGTTAAAGGAAATCATGTCGACTCCTTAAACAAGCAGGCCTGTATGTCAAAACTTAAGATAATTCGGACTTTATAATCCATTGGAATATTTCGGAAAGACTCGACATTTTATAATGTTGCATTATAAAACTTATCATGAGCCTTCTTGAAATTCATTTCTGCATCAGCGGCACCCTCATCAAGTGGATGCAGTTCTTGATCTGTCTTGTTCTGATGTTATTCCTGATACTTTTGTCTAGCATGTAAGTGTAAATATATATCTTATGTACATACTGTATTTCATCAATTGTACAAGGAATTTCCTTTTGAGGAGAAATAAAGTTTATCTTGTCTTATCTAACTACTGTGCCTGGTGAGGTTTTTTTTTTTTTTTTTAAATACCTTTTTTTCATAAAACACTGATATTGGGGAGGTCTTTGGGCTCGTGCAAGCATGAAGGATCTTCTCTCGTATGTCCGGTCTGCTGAACTTCTGGCTGGCAGTTTGTTATGGCCTATAGGCTAGAGAGTGAGTCTGACAGGACCAGCATCCTGTGGGGAGGGTTTTCGGCTATTGCATCTATGCTAACATTATAGCGGTCATTTCCGCAGTGAAAATCGACATACTTCTGGACACTGAGTGGCTCTGATAGTGCTACCACAGGGAATATCTATTCACGCTCACCTCTACATGTCTCATATTTGGACTTGTCAGTGAGTATTGTCTGTTACCTCTTCGACATATTCTAGGGTTTGTAGCCCGGAGGTATCAGTTCGATGTCCAATCGTTCCAGATACCAGTGTATCTCCTTCAGGGTTAACCCCTTCGTTGCAAATAGGGTTTTCATTCCCCAATACAACACTGATTCTGGCTTGATGGTTAGCCATTGCGTCAGCGCACTAGCTTTTCCAGGGTCATATCTTTACACTGGTTGTGTAAGGTAGGCCTAGACTTGGATTTCTTTGCTGGAGACCTTCCTATCTTCAGTGCTTTCCCCTTACCCACTCTGCTATAGCAAGGAGGCTTAGATTGAGATCTAAATGTATATCTATTGAGGACAAGGGGCCAGGTTGATCATCACAATTACCCGATCTCGATGTCTCAGAGCCCGACTCTGGCTCACTCACATATTCTGACCCAGAATCATCATATTCGTCACTGTCAACCTCCTCATCCAGCAACATAACCAATCATGTATTGACATCGAAAAGCGATACATGACGGCGTTTCTCAGACACTTTGGTGCGATTGTAGACGTCTGCCAGTCGATTGTTCACGTTCTGACATCAACGATATGTAGAGATCGACTGTAATCGCAGGAGTAAAACCATTAAAAAATCTATATCGGAATGCATATTTTTCATTGCTGAGTACGAATTCACCCAGAACTTGTATCTATCTCTCCATATAGGATCATTGTAGAGGCATGTTTTTTGACGCATATAGTACGGCATATAGGGATCGGGGAGCCGAGGTATCGGCGATTTCCATGCCGTACCAAACGGCAAGACAGCGCAATTTATCTATTTTCGTGACGTACCAGGCACGTCATACAGGCGAGGAAGGGTTAACTGAGACGCGCTTATTCTGCCCCTCGGTAGTGAGCTGTGTGCCACCAGAAATGATCGTCGTGACCCCTTTATGATTGGAAGCTTGAGTTTGCTGGCTCCTCATGACTTTTTGTCCAGTACCTCAGTCGGAGGCACGCCTAGTTTCACTTCAAGCATGTCTGCCCGGAGCCCCTGTTGGGATCCCGCCATCGTCCTCAGGGCTGTGTTCTGGATTACGTCCAAGTTTTCGAGCCTAGATCTACCGGTCGTGGCGTACGCCACTATGGTATAAACTATACATTGTGTGTAGTGCAGTCTCATCGTTCTTGAGTTGGCTCCCCAGCCTGGTCCTTTCACTGTCTCACTGCTCTCAGTAGGTTCAGTGAGCCTCTCGTCTGCTTCCTCAAGTCTTCCTCAAGGATGGCCTTGCCATTCAGACTAAGTTTGGCGGAGCCTTCTCAGCAGAGCATCATGGCTCACGGGTTTTTCCCTCGTTCAGTCGGAATCTCCATCGGTCATCCAGGCTACGAATGAATTTAACTGGTGCTTCATCTGCTTGCAGTATTCCTCCAGTTTCCTTTCTGACATCCAGATTGCCATATCGTCTGCGAATTGCGGAAGAGACAGAACTGGCTAAGTTTCCAAACCCCGTTGATCCTTCAGCAGTAAAGACATCAATTAACAGTAAAGATTACCATCCAACTGGACCTTAGAGCCTCTATTTTTAGAGAAAAAAATCTGCAGGGTCTAAAACAGTATTGTTCTATCCATCAAAATTCGTTTCTAAACCTTTGACCCAAAGAGCCAGAAATACAATTTATCGAATGTTTTCTCTGTAACTGCTGCCACAACTTTTTGACAATTCATAACTTGTCAGTGTTCTAGATTTACTTTGATTATTGGAGTATCTTTTGCACATGATGTGTTTTAATTTTATTCATCTCTTTGGCTTGAAAAACACTGTTTGTTGGTAGAATGTTGCTGCCCATTCCGGTTTCCAAAGACCTCATGCGAATGTGTGAGATGGAATCGGTTACTGTGATCTGGGAGCTAAACAAATGATACCTGGCAAGTGAGTCCAATTTGAATGAAACGAAATAAATTGTAATGTTAATTGGATCATTCTAGCCAAGACAGACTGCAGTATTGATCTTTGTCGTCCAAGGTCACCTTCAGACAAATACGCAGACGACAGTCGAGAGGATCGAGATCGATGAGTGTAGAAATAAGTCAAGATATAATTACAGGAATCCCTGGTGCGTAACTTGCTGCACACACAACAACGGAAATGGTGGATAACTTGAGTAATAAAAGATTATTGAAATGTTGTGTACAGTTCATATCAGGGACCCCCCAATGTTTTTGGGGGTCTAGAAGAGCGAAAACACAGTGTGAGAGATTGCTTTAAAGCGAGACATAAACATCGGTGGAAACAATGTTACACTTTATGTGAGTGAATTCCAGCTGGTCATGGGTGAGCGAAGTGGCACCGCTGACAGATGTGTCAAGAGATAATCCGACATTACGCATCAAGTTCAGTTTTCTGTCATATTAAAAGTGGACATGATATGTGGTTCTTCCTCCTTGGTCTTCGTGTGCATAAAACTGTGCTGCTCCACCATCATGGCGAAAGTTGTGTGTGTGTGTGTGTGCATGCGTGTGTGTGTTCGAACATAAGGAAAAAAATCACTGCCGTGAGGAAAACATGTCTTGATCAGAACATAAATGACTATCAAATATTTGTCTGTTTATGTTATCGGTGGGCTTAACTTGCCTTGTCCCTAACATCATTTGCGTTTGAGCAAAGCATCTGGTCCTTTTTGTTGTTGTTGTTTTTGTTGTTGTTATTGTTCTCCCTGGGCCCATTTATTATTGTATTTCTTTAGTGCAGTGTGTCATTAAAAATTATGACTGGCTGTCGATGTATTTTTTTTTTTTAAATTTCTAACGCCGTTTATGGTCTCTTGCTTGTGAAGCACGAGAATCATTGACGTGAAAAACCATTCTGAAAAAGTACTAAACAAAATGCCTTTTTTTATGTTTTAATATAAGTTAAGAAAAGATAAACTTTATTATTTTGTCCTCGAAAGGAAATTCATTTTACAGTGATGAGACACCATACAAAATAATACAAGTAAAATATTTTCGCACTTACATGCGGACAAGCAATTTAACTCTAGATCAGATTTAGCGAGAAGGGGAGTGGCGTACCATCTGGCCAACGAGGCCCCGATGATATAAGGAGAGGGCACACCCCAGTTGAAAACAATTATGTGTGGTCAAAGATGAAGCTAGGGCGACTCTTTCTCATTCTGCTTATACTTTTGGCCATGGGTAAGTTAAACTTGTTGATGTATCTGTTGAAATTCCTCTCCGTATGTACAATATCTTGTTACCGTTTGAGAATCCGTTTTCAATGTACCTTTTTTGTTTTGTTTTGGTTTGGTTTGGTTTTTTTTCTGTGTGTTTTAATTCTTGTCTTCACTCTGATATGTCTAATCCAGTTCAATTTTGTGCTGCTGCCCATGACCTGTAGGCTCCTTCCTTTACCATTCAACTACTTAAAATTGTTGACCGTTTGACCTCTCTCATGACCAGTTGTCTCATACACATGAACACCCAAACACACACAAATACACACATGCACACCCAAATACACACACAAATACACACATGCACCCAGAGTGAGATTATTCATTTTTATTCGTGTTCGAAGCAGATTCAGCTATCACTTGTTGGGCCAATACACCGCATGTTCTACCTAGCTCGTCCCAAAGTTTGTTGACATGCATTCCTTTCCACAGAAATATGCTCGGGGGCGGGGGGGGGGGGGGGATGGTGAAGATGATAATACGGGACATGCCTGAC
>JBCEWB010119914.1:0-11538 GCA_039654565.1 Peronia peronii | reverse complement strand
CTCTTTCACACTGTATCAATAACTCAATTTGCCCAAAATGTACCTTGTGGACCGAACCATCATGATGCATCACAAATGTTACAGGAGAGCCAAAAAAACCATTTCAATCTGTAAGTAACTATTGTAGGCCTATTACTCACACACAGATTCAAATATAACATCCTTATTTTTCAAGATCCACACATGGGACCAAGATCAAAAAATGTGTCGTGACATCGGGAATTAGAATCTGATAAAAACTTTGTACAATGTACATCTAAATATGACTGGGTCTGATTCACTATTGACATACTGTAATTAGTGTAATGTACACTGTACATCAGTAGCGCATCTGACCCCAGTCATAATGATGTTATGACATACGCTGTACATCAACAGAGCAATGAAGAGGTTTAAAGTTGACAGAAATGAAACAGCGTTAAAGTTCATTGGTGATTCTGCCCATTTTATGAAATTTTCTTGGCACTTGGGGAGGAAATATGCATAGCAGTGAAGGGGTTATGTATGTCATAATGTCATTATGACTGGGGCCAGATGCACTATTGATATATAGCATATGTCACAGTATGTCAGTAGTGCATTGGACCCAGTCATATTTGGATGTACATCGTACATTAAACGAGCAGTGAAGGTGTAAATTTGACTTGGATAACAGACACTCTGCCAGAAGAGGGCAGTGGGTGATGATAACCAGATGATGGCATCACCAAAAGTAGAATTATGCAAATGAATGACATTGTCATTTACAGATGGAGGACGGACTCTCCAGATGACGCCTGATAGATATTTAAAACTCTGAAAGTGATGTTAGTGACAGCAGTCCTGCAATTGAACAATGAATGACACTATTATTTCAGAATCAACTCTCTATAATAATGGTTGACGTAAATTCAAACTCTGACAGTGATGCTAATAACCAGCAGCCCCACAATGGAATAATGACTAACACTGTATTTACAGAAGTAGAGTAGGCTTTTTATTATAATGCACGATGTAAATTCAAATTCTGAAAATGATTGTAACGATAGCAGTCCCAAAATAGAATAATGAATAATCCATTGACATAAATAGTATCCACTGTTTGTAATAATGCATGATGTAAATTCAAACCCTGAAAGTGATGTTAATAATTAGCAACCCTGCAATAAAATAACTAATGGCACTATCATTTAATAGAAAATATGCAGTGTGTCCATAAAGTCTCTACAATTTTAGAAATTTATTACAAAGGCAGTTGACAGGATTTGTTAGCCAGATTTATTCTAGTGTAATCAGTGGTTGTCAAAGTTTTTCTTATCTCATTTAATACACCTCTATATGGGCACCATTAGTTGCACTCGATTTCTTTCCATGTTCCCTGTAGCATAGCCCCACTGAACAAACATGGAAAGGAACCGAGTACCGTCTTGATGTGCTTTGTGCAACTAATGGTGCCCGTATAGAGTGCATTAAATGACATAAAAAAAAACTCTTGACAACCACTGATTACATTAGAATAAATCAAATTAACAAATCCTATCAACTGACTTTGTAATAAATTTTTTAAATTGTAAAGAGATTTTATGGACGCCCTGTAGAATTGACTCTTAGTAATGTAAATTCAAACTCTGAAAATAAAGACACAAAAGCATCCGAGGATAGACATTCAAAGGCTTTAGGTGTTCCACGATAACACAAGGACTCACAAAGCACACATGGCTTTTGAGTGTTTGGAAAAAAGAAAACAAACTCTGTCCCTTACCTGCCTTGGTCACCAGAGTTAGCCCCCTTGTGATTTTTTTGCTATTCCCATCAGTCGGAGATCAACTGAAAGGGAAGCAATTTATTGACAACAAAGAGGAGCCTTTTATGTTCAACAAAATAATTGAGAGGATGCCTGCTGAGGAGTGGAGCCATTTCTTTGTTTCTTGGTTTGGAAAGACGCAGATGTGCATTAATGCTAGTGGAGAGCACTTCAAGAAGCTGTAAAAATTTCAGCTCTCAAGGACCAGTAGAACATGGTTAGTCTGAGCACATAAAAGGCATACCTCGCTCACACTTGTAATTTGGGTGGCTGAAAAAATGGTTCATTATGTATTGATGTAATAGAATCATAATAATTTCATAATTTATGGAATGACATATAAAGACTCCTGTGGAAAAACCAGATAAGTCACATTTTTGTGAAAAATGAGTTATTGCCCCGTGTCACGAACTTTGAATGTGAAGGGGTGTCAGTTGTGATGTTGAAAGTGGTAATCAGGTGGACAAGACGCACATAACAATGGAGAAATAAGAACAGGAATCCTCGACGCCGAAATGATGCAGATTTTATTGCAGGTGCTTGATGACAATGCAAACTTCAGGGCAGCTGTAGCTGTCTAGCTCCGATGCATACGGCATCACTGCATTGCCCTTTTTCTCTCCTTCCTTTCATCTCCGGCTGAGCCCTTACATAGACGCCAGCCAGTCTTGAACTCTTTCGAACCTACAAGTTTTCACAGTCCCGAACTCTCGCGAGCCTAGCAGTCACTATCGCTAGACATAAAACCGTGACGTAGTGCGTACATATGTGATATACTATCCACAGAAGATCTGACTAGAACCATCCCATACAAAATGCTTAGAGAGTATCTCAGACGCATTCGGTGACCCAGTATTTCCACAAGCCAGCATACGCACGCTCACAACATACACTTGCATGGGCCCAGTGTATACAATGATGACCCGCTAAACACCACTCACAGCACACACTTGCGTGTACCCAACATGTATAATCATGATTTGTTACACCCCAACGTTATAAAGCTCACCGCTAAGATTTGTTAACCCCCAGAACAATAATTTGGAAAAACCAGGTAAGTTTGGCTAAAAAGAGAGTTTTTTAGAAGGTAAACAGTGAAAAACTATAGACTTCTAAATTTTAATTTGTTTTTCTTCCTTTGTAGAAAATGTGACATCTGGTTTTTCTACTGGAGTCTTCATATGGAATAACAAGCTTTTGCTCACTAACTCATGGTGCTGAAATTCATGCATGGAATTTTTGTAAAATAGTGATAATAAATGTAACAAAGATCAACAATGACAGTAGTCACATTCACAAGTGTTACAAATATGACATGAGATCACCATCAATAGTCACATTCACAAGTGACACAAATATGACAAGAGATCAATTCTGACAATCACATTCATAAGTGACATAAATATGACAAGAAATCAACAATGACAGTCACATTCACAAGTGGCATAAATATGACATGACATTAACACTGACAATCACATTCACAAATGACATAAATATGACATGAGATTAATACTGACCGTCATATTCACAAGCGACACAATAGTACAATAGTAATAATAATTTTATCAATTGTTTTGATGACAAGTGATCATTTAGTGATACAAACTTTTATTTCCTGATCAGCAGTTCATGCATACAGGAACCTCATATCATCTTCCGAAATCAAGCATGTATTTCTTCTCAAGCTTTAACTTTCCTAATTCACAAAAACACTCAATACATGCATTATATTGTTTCAATAAATACGATGCTTTTTTTGCATATGACATGGTCTTTCAATCTGATGACCTTAAGAGAAATTTGAGCACATAGTCTGCTTGTCGTATGAGGCAGAACCCAAAGTGATCATTGAACAAGATACATGGATGTATAGGTACAAAACATTTTCACATAAAATCAAACTTTCTGGCTTCCATGTCATGGAAATTTCATCATGCAATGAAAATAAAAAATACAACTCTTTCACATTAAAAAAAAAAAAACTGAAAAATAAAGCTGAAACGTTTAAGAAAAATAACATTATTTGACAAATAAATACAACAAATGTAAAAGCGATACAATGTTTAATGCTGATTTAAGGCAGACAAGTCTAAGACGAGCTACCGGCACTCTTCATATATAAAAGTATAACCTCAAATCACACACACTGAATACTAGACTTGCTCTGAAGGTGGCAGTGCTCATGTGGTGAAAAAAAAAACAAACCTACTACATTTTGCTGGTGAAGAGTAAGTCTATCGTAAGTGGTATTTTACAAATTTTACAGGTTACGGTTACAGTTTTGTTAAGCTTTTCAACCTCCCGTGATGGTTATCTCTGCTGTACAAAGACACAAAAAAAATGTAAGTTTGTGAGCTCAATATGCTCTGTTCATTTAAATTTTACATGAGGAGGAAAAACTGTTTTATTTAAAAAGTACTTGTAAAAGTGGTCAGCGTTTGATTCAGTAAAAGACTGTTCTATCTGTACTCATACAGAAAATTATACTGCAGAATCACCTGACATCACACAGTTTAGTGGAGTGCTAAACTATTCTAAATTTATTTACTCTGTAGGTTAGGATGGAATCTTTTTTTGGCGATAGCTTACATCTATTTATCACTACAGCTTCTGAATTTTTGACCCAAGTTACGTCCCTTTATATGCTTCTTGTCTATCAAAAGTTTGGTTTGACGAAAATTGTCGCTTAGAATAGTTTTCCTCTTCACCAGTGATTTGTTCAAAATTGTGACTTATCATGTGACAAAAGCACATGACTCCTTTGACACATTGCTAAGTTACTTATTCATTCGATGTGGGTCGCTATTATGCTGCATAATTAACACAACAATAATATCAAATGGGGCAAGAGGAAAAGTGCAACAAATCTTCTATGTATTTTAGTAAGTGATCATTTTGACCAGCCCTATTATGTTCTTTGCTAGATGCAAGAGATACTGACCAAGCAGTGCAAAGATCAAAAAAAAAAAAAAAAAATCACTTTTGTGCTTATTGCTTAAAACTGCCATTGATAAAAAAAATTCATGATCAGGGACAAATATTTCTTCTTAGTGTAATTATTTTATCAACTGTTTTGATGACAACTTTCAAATGACAACAAGTATAATGATTTTTGTTCTTCTCAACATTGTTTGTTCAACACCTCTTATGTCTGGCAAAAGGAAGTAAAATAGCATTGGTCAAAACGATCTCCCAATGAAAAGATGCAACATTCTACATGAAATTTCTCTTACTGAGAGGCCTATCGAAACTCCATGATCGCACACAATCTCAGGGACAATAACTACTGTCAGCTCATTAGCAAACTGAAACTCTAAAAACAACAGAGTTGTGGTGGGATTGTAATAGATTTCCACAATGGACATTCAAAATAAAAGCAATGCATGAATATTACTTGATACAATGATGTTAAAACTTCTAAAATTCTGCCCTTGGATTCAGTGCCATTTACAATAAAAAAAAAACAAATTGTTAAAAACAATAAATTTGTATGGTACTCGGTAAGTTTTGCTGCCAGTCTAACAATGGTCATTTTGACAGTAACAGTCACAAATCGAGTAAGTCCAAAATTATGTCAGGTTATAGTTTTGCCTTAAAATATTCCTTGGAAACCCTCTTGTATCACACCTTTATACTTTATATAGTTTCAACAGTTTCCCGTCTGTAAACTGACACCATACAAGAGGGTTTCCAAGAGATACTTTAAGACAGAAATACAACGACCTAATTTTGTACATACTGTCAATTGGTTTGCGACTGTTCCTGTCGATGTGAGACATACTATAACAAACATACATATCACTAGCTTTTCTGTTTGTTGTCTTATGCATATATAAATCACTACCACATCTGACGGGTTTATTTCTTTATGCGTAGATATATAAACCACTACCTCTTTTGATAGTTTATCTGTTGTCATAACATACAAATCACAATCTCTTGTGACAGTTAGTGCTTTGATATATAAATCATTATCTCCCTGTGCTATTTGTTATCTTATGTAGTAATAATTATACTACTATTTTTGCTGATAGTATACCAATGCTCAGGATAGAAAGACAAATCACAGCCTCTTGTGATGGTTTATTTGTTACACACAAATTGAAAATCTATCTCCTTTTCTGTCCTCAAGCAATATTTTTGGGGGTTATAGACAAAGACATAATTCATAAATCTTTTTTTGTTTGTTGTAAATGCATAGGTATATTACTTATGCACAAACATAAATGCATACAGCTACCAAGAAATAGCCCAAAAAAAAAGCAATCTCCATCCCTATCCTGATCTACCAATTTCAAACTTGGGTTCCTAAATGAGGTACTAGAAGAGAACCTACGCCCTTCGTGGGAGATTTTTAAAGTATTTATAGAACAACCCGATATTGCCTTGACACTTAAAGTGTGTGGCAAGTATGTGCACCTCGATGCTGTTATTTGGATGATTAAACTGAATGTGACTCAAAGAAAGCGTGTTTGGGGTTTTGAACGTGTCATTCTATAGAATGTACAATTCGGATCAAACGCTCTCACGATGTTTATTTTTCAATTATTATCGCTTTTTTAAGATAAGATCAATCTTAGTGAGCTGTTTTTAACTTTATGAGAGTAGAAACACAGATCTTTATGCAACAATGTTGCGCGCCAAATTTCATATGGATCCATTCAGCCGTTTTCGAGTCCACAAGCCTTTTATGGGTTTTGTTGCAGACCAATTTCATACCACATATTTACTCGAAAGAATGAAATAACTTATTGAGATGCTACATAATGAAACAGGTGCTCATCAAACTGATGCAATCCGAGAAATCACAATTTTTTTTTACAGTGAGTGAATTTTTTACGCATTTACTTATTTATTTATTTATTTATTTATTTTGGAGGCAATGCCCCCTGTACATTTGAGTTAAAGAAGCTTAAATATTTTGAGCAAAAATCCAAAAATTGTAATTTAGTACTGCCATCATAGGCTCCGAGACCTCAGGTATCTGAACAAGGAAAATGCTCCCACCAGGCCAGCAAACCACAAGAACATCTTGAAACGAGAGTCGAACGAGGACCTTAGGACTGCACCCTGTGGAAATAAACTTGAGTGAGGATATATTCGTACTATCTATAGGCAACACATGATTTGAGGCACTGATTCCAGCATCAAAGTACCATCCTATGTTTACATCTGCTAGGCATATAAGATTATTTAGCTGCACTGTACTCAAAGATTTCTGTTGTTTCATTATTTTCTATATTTTCATAAGCTATGTAAGGACACAGCACAGGTTAACACAGCCCATTCTAGAAGATTTCTACATGAGAAAGTTCAGGTTTTGAATAATAACACCACAAAAATGGATACCAGTATGCCCCCTTTCCCCATCAATGATTGTGTAAAAAAGACCGGACCATGAATTTCAAGTACAGCTGAGTTTGGGGCAGGTCACTCTATTTCACAAGGTGTAATATAGCCATGATCATGCTGACGTGCTGTTAAATCCCAACACACAACAATGTATTTCACTAATTCAAATGCATTCAATTAATTTCTACTCTACTTTGAATTTTACAACATAGTTTCAATGTCAGAGATGACTTTCCTCTCATTTATCAAAAAGAAAAAAAAGTTGCATTTCTAGCTCTAACTTTTGTTACCACATATTTATCTCCTACACTGCAAAATGTCAGTGATGACAAGACACCCAGAGCAACTGTATGTTATCTGTTGGACCTTTCACACTGTGTTCTGGAAGTCTGAAGTCTAGCACCTACTGTGAATAACATTGGCACACTGCTGTACAAAGTGCCAAAAAACATCCTGTTTCATCTCTCTTATAAGACATGTGAGTGTTCAACCCATTTCAGTCATTCAATCTGGGGTGATTTTATTTAGTTAATTTGGTCACATGAAAACTTTTCACACAGCATTCTCTTTTTCATGTAGTTTACCCGCATTTAAATTGTAGAAAAGGAAAAATCACTGATGCTTTTAAAAAAAAATGATAAAAATCTGTCTTAATTGTCTATTATTTATTGCAAACTGTACTGCTCTTGCAAGTTACAAAATCTATCTGTGACACAGGTGTTTTGAGGGAAATCCTGTCAGAAAAACAGGTAATGTTTATTCTTTGTATTATTTTTTCTAGTTAAAGACAGCAGACAGAGTAAATGAGGGACACAGACAGAAAGAGAATAACAAAAGAGAGAGATGTGAACACACTGTCAGTACAGATAACACCAAAGATAAAAAAAACAAAAAAATTACCCATCCTCCATTTCTTCGAACCCATGCACAAACAATTTCTACGATGAAACTCATGGACCAATTCCAGAACCGTTGAAAGAGATCTAGGTCAACTTTCAGTGCACTGATGGCAACATCCGAACAAAAGCAGAAGAGCACGACTAGTCTTTCTGTTGTCACCCCTCCCGCAAACAGTTCTGTCATGAGTGCACGAAAATGTTCATAAGTCACACCTGCTCCAATCTGGCGAAAAGAAAATGAGTTACTATCAATTTCACATCCACATAACCACAAGGATTACTGACACTGAGGTACATCTGTCAAACTACAAGAGAGCTTCCTTGTCTACAGCAAAATAGCTCTTTCAGTCACAGAAATTGACATAAATCTTAAGCTCTTCTACCAGGTGAAAAGAAAATGGACATTTGGATTTTATAGCATTTAACTACCACAACAGATCAAATAAATACAAATATGTATATACAAGGATCAAAATGAGTTTAGAGACTTCTTGATAATTTGATATTTCTTTCATTCATCTTTAAGAACCAGTTTTGTTGTTGTTATTGTTTCTTTCACAGAATACGAAACACAGTCTATCCATTTGATACAATTATTCTTGCAACAGAATTTTTTTTGAAAATTGTTAAACTTACCATTCATCACATCAAACCTGACATGAATGAGGAAACAAGTATCGATCTCGATTGTCAGATTTCATTGACAGACTGTCGGGCTCATTCCAGCTGATTTTTCAAAAACCTCAGTCATGTCAGGTACAATTTGAAATGTACATAGCACTTACTGCTTCTGCTTGCTGCCGGACCTTTTGTCTTTCTGGAGTGCGGGCAAACTGTTCTGCCATTTGACGAAGATTTCTGCCTGCTTTTGCCCATAATAGATTCTTGTTTTCTTGCGGTGTGCTGAAGGATGGTTTTTGGAAAAACAAAATTTAAAAGCAAACTGTAAACTGCAGAAATGGCATGATAATTAAGAAGGACCTTTCATAATATAACATGTATGATATATCATCTGCTATGTTAGCAATGCCAAACTTAACTGTAATATTCAAAGTAGACACATGTTAAACATCTTGTCATGTCAAGCTCTTTTTAGCAAAAAAAAACACTTTTTGAATTTTGAAAAGTGGACAAAAATTAACAAACTTATGAATGATTTTCATCGACCTGGTAGGAGGGGTTTTGGGGCTTTTCTTTAGTACCACTTATATAGAGGCAAAACGGCACCAAAACACAGGACAATTTTGAAACTGCAATTATTTCATTGTTTTCTGTCACAGAATCGTGAAATCTGGCCCATTGATACAATATTAGCTGTACACCTAAAATACGTTTAAAAAGTTTAAAATTTTTCCATTAAAATGTGCCTAATTAATTAGCTAATTAGCATTTTTTTTTTTTAAACTGGCATTTATTTCTTCATTGATTGGGAGTCAAAAGAGACGGAATAAAATCTACATGATAAGAATAATGATAAATATTATAAACTGAATGAGTTAAGAGCAGGAGATGACTCATTTGCATACATGTACGTAAGTAGTATATATGTGCACATTAGGTAGGCATAACTTAATTGCATAAAACCCATACCGACTGTCCTGAATTAGCGGATTCGACTTTGAAAGGTCAAAATTATTTAACGAAAATGAATATCAAGAGACCATACCTGATGATGGACTGCCACAAAGCTTGTAGATTAAAAAAGATGATTTGGAATATCACATAGACAATCCATTATTGTTCTTATAAGTGTTATAAATCTCTGTAATTTTCTTGTGGTCATTGACATGCAAATAACGTCCACTGGCTTTGATTACCTGCTGCTGTATAGTAGGGACCCAATCCTGAACTTGACACCATGTTAGCAGATAATTTTATCTTAAATGCTGTTTTACACTATGTCATCAAATGAGATATGCGCTCCCTTTCTGCAGGCCTTCACTTGGTGCCTTATTTCCGCAGTGATCAAACATGTTTTAAGAGCAGCGGTCATTTCTTCTCCTTATTATCTTCATTTGTCACTTTATCTATATACTATCATCTACACTATTCATAGACAGTGTTTTAACTGATGAAATTCTCTCTCTCTCTCTCTCTCTCTCTATATATATATATATATATATATTGTGCTTAGAGGGGACACTAATTCTTTGTTTGGCAAAAGGTAAGCGTGTTTTATTTGATTCTGTCTATTTCATTGTATACTAGTGACTAGTGATGGAAGATTTCCCATACTCCTGACATTCTGTCAATTATAACTTAAACTGTAGAAGAGAAGCAATACAAGTGATTGTAATAAACTATGGGATTACATTTTGCATTTGTGTGTGATAAATTTATTCAGCCCACTGCTTGATCAAGGCTTCTGTTTTGTTCTATTTTCACCAAACTGACTGTTGTCGTCTATGAAAAAAGAATGTGTCTGTCGATCTAGATCTATAGATTTCTCTCCCTATCTATCTGTCTGTCTACAAGTACTTATATTGATATGTTGTCACATATGAATTTGACTGGGGATTGTTTTCACTAATTTGCTATAAAAAGCGTGCGGGGCCACACGCAAGCCTGCAGGAAAGCATGGCTTCCCCAATCCTGCCCTGACCCAAAATTAAATTCCTCAGTATATTTATGGCACATGCCACCGAGCAGCCAGTGAAAGCATAGAAATTATTGAAGCTTATGACGTCTCTCACTGCGCGGTGCGTGGCTTCAGCATGCCTGCTTAGGATTTCCCCCTCGCTGCGCAGGCATGGCTGTAGCCGACCAAAACTGAACATTTTCGTTACTTCAGTTCTTTATAACTCAGGCGTACGACATCGCATGAACATGAAACTTATATGAGGCGCAACACAATGAAATCAGGCGCTCGTCAAAGTGAGGTGACTGGAGAAATCACGTGTTTTTCAACAGTGAATGAATTTTTAACGTAATTTTTTTCCTTCACAAAACCCTTCAATATCAATCTAACAATGCATTCTGGAGTTAAATTTGTTGAAATAGATTGAGTAAAGGCCCCAAAATTACAGTTTAGCGGCACGGGCTAACAAGGATTAATAAGGATTTACAAAAGTGATCCGCCATTTTCTCACTAAATTGAGCGGCAGCAACAGGTCACCCCCATCACCTTTAATTGCCAATAGCTCCACTTCTACTTAAGGTGGAACAAAAATGTTTTCACACACCGAAAGGGACATGGATAAGCTTAACTTTGGTACCAATAACTCCATATGCTAAAAATTTGACGAGAGCCTGATTTCATCGTGTTGCATCTCATATCAGAATACACTTCAACTTATTCCGCACAGATGTGAAGTGTTCTGCGCAGGCAGTCTGCTCTAGCTGCAACACAATTTTGCCTCAACTTTATCACACCGTATCTGGTTGGAACAAGAGTATGGTAATTCGGATGGTCATTTTTCAGTTTTGCCTATCGTGTTTATTGTTGAAAATTTACTTAAATAATACAGAGGAGACTCTTGGGGAACTAAAGTTGAAAAAAAA
>JBCEWB010119903.1:0-11538 GCA_039654565.1 Peronia peronii | reverse complement strand
AATGAACATAGGAGTTGAAAGTCAATGAATAGTAATGAGAAAAACTAGGTCAAATAAGAGTTGAAACAGTCTCCGTTCACATGCTCTGAGATATAAATAGTATATCTGGGATTTTTTCCTATGTCACACTGTAAAACAGGAGAAAATTTCCTTTTCATCCATACCAAACACTTTATACTTTCTCTGAGAAATATAGGGATGAGAACTGTCCAAAGTTGATCAAAACATAGACTTTTATGTCACTGATGTCGAAAATTGGGCATACCCTTGTGTTTTCAATTGCATTTTTGGGGCAGAAATAAGGCGCTGAAAATATTCTCCCGTGTATTTTCAGATCAAAAAAAGGTCAAGGTTTCAGAATATGCTATTATCTCAGAATCAATATTTTGCGCCAAAATGGCCAAAATAAGAGTCGCTCCCCCCCTTAAAAAAATCCCCATTTCAAGCATTAAAAAAATCACTCTCACGACTTGCACACTCCTTTAATGTTATACAGCATGACTTGTGATCAAACTGGAAATCACATAAATTAGTGACTGATCAGAACAACAGTCATGCCTGCAAAATAAAGCATTTTGTCTGTCAAAATCAAAGTGATAGAGATTCATAAGAAACACATTTCAAGTCTGCACTAACATACAAGCAAACCAACATGATATTTAGCAATGTGTATCATCCAGTTTGCTCACTGCCACTACATGCTCACAGTAAGTTTCGGGGCAGATTACCATATAAAATCAAGCTTCCGGAAAGATATTGTATCTCAAACTGCCCTACCCTCTACGATTTCCATACACCTTACAGTTGCTACATTGGCTCTCAATGTTTCAACCATATGTGGGGTCACGAGTATCAGATTACATCGCGGGCACTGCGCCGTGGCGGGAAAATAGACTGATTTATAGGACTGTTTCTTCATTAAATTACCCCTTTATGTTAAGGAATGCAAGAACGGGTTCTTTTTGACTGTACTAAGCTTAAGCGATTGTAATGTCTCGTGAAAAAAACAGATTTCTAGCTTAAATACTTTCGCCGGAAAACTCTTCTGAAGTTGGGCTAATTTTTATCTCAGCATGTAATTATGAGCAATGCTTTCAATTACTGTTAATTACACAACCATGTGTCAGATCTAATATAGATTTCCTGACATTATAGACAATACCTTTATGCACATATATGCCAAATTTAGTTGCCTTGTCAAAGCAATTTTCATTCTTATGCAGCTGTTTTGAATCCATTCAAGAAATGATACTCCACAGCCAAATGAATTTCTGTACACATTATTACTTTCTTGTCTTTCAACAAAACAGAGAAAACAAGCACATATATAACACTTATCATATCATGACTGTTGATTATATTGGATGGAGACTTCACATCCAATTATTAACACATTTCGCACTTTCTTCCCATAGATATAGATTACATGTGTGCATGTGAGACAAAAAGTTAATCCTGATCCAATAACGTCTGTTTGGTGGCCTTTCCTTTAACTGATTTAGTTGGAACTGCTACACGAAGCATTGGACTGACTTGGAGAAGATGAGAATTCATTATGAACCTCAATATTTCCAAATCATTATGAACGCCATTGGTCCGTTTTTCAAGTCCTGATGTGAACTGGTAGCTGTTTTCTGTACCTTGCTGTTTACTCTTTGTAAGGCCAGAAGCTGTCCCTTTGTTTTGCACTGCACAACTCTTCAGTGGGGATCAGCCTTTAGTTTTCTTTTGATGAAAGAAGTGAGAAACTGTTCTTCATTTGTCAGAGGCCCGTCTTTAACTTTCTTATGACTGTCATCAATTGTGGTGTATAACTGTTTAATGTGTGGTGATGTCGCACATTCACATGTGAAAGCTGAAGGCTTCAGAAGGAATTTTTAGGGTGTTGAATAATCGATGGGGTTAAAAAACAGAATGAGGTATTGGAACATATACTGATACATATACTGACACTCTCCATCACATATTTCTTCAGTGCTCTCTCCGCCATCCAACACTATTACATTTTCACTCTGCTATGTTCTGTTTTCTTGTGACACCTCCCAGTCTCAGTTGTGCACCAGAGTGCACACGGAGCAGGGTTGAGGTGTTTTTGAACCATCAAAAGCAAACCACATATCATTATTGTATTCAGCCAGTTCTTTGACTGCTTTAAATGCAACAGCGCTTTGTCTCTGTTTGACATCTCTAATAGATGAGAGCCAAGTCTGTCATATACATTTAGAATGGGTTCCATCTTAGTCTACTCAGTAGTAAAAACAAAATTAATATCCGTTTTCACTGTCTCACACACTTTTTAAATTTTTTTTTATTTTCTTATTTTATGTGCATATTTCATTGTTCTGAATCATATATTTTTCTCCCACAGGTTCTACACACTTCATTCAATATAGCCCTGTATGTGTGTGTCCAATGAATGTTCTTCTATTGTAAGCACACACAAAAGATGTCAAACACTCTTCAGTTCGGAGGCTGTTATGGAAAATTTTGTCTTGATAAGCAAAGGTTGTGATATTCACACCGCCATGGCTTAAAAAGTAATGGTGACGAGGTTATGAAATTTAGAGGATTAAGAGTTTAAATGTAGCAGATCACAATCGTACAAAAACTGAAGTGTCAACACGCAGGATATTTGAGATATAATTAATTACCCAACTACTTAGAGGCAGAAATGTAGGTTTCTATGCATAGTTTTCAAACATCTTTATCACTTACACTAATAATCATAGAGACATGGGATTTCCATCGTTCTAAATAGCTTAACCTAACTTTCAAATGAATTCTTTAAATCTGGATGGGGAATAATTAGAACCAGACTTGCAAAGCTTTAAAGTTGGTCAATTTATGAGTCACAGCAAGAATTCACCAGTATGCTGGCATTCCACTTGTTGAGCCTGTGACAGATGGGTGGGAGGACAATTAATGGCCTAGCAGCACGAAACCGCAGCCTGAACTGAAAGTCACAATTTTGGGGGTTTTGTGACATCGTGATTAGATTTCAACATAAAGAACATTTAGTTTTATAATCTAAAAATCTTAAAAACTTTTGAAGATATTTTGAAAATTCTTTTTCCTTATTAAATGCACGTGTACGCTATATAAAACGATATACTTGGCATAAAAGTATCGGTGTAAGTTTGTGAGTTATTTTAATATATCCGAGAAACCATATATTTTCATTAATTTTAATCCGTAACTTCATAGATTTTGACTTATGTACAAAAACGTCATATATGAGACTTCAAAACTACCTTGCTGGATAGATTAACATCAGAATTGGTCTGTATAAACTAGTGATGGATATATGTCTAATAGTTTCCAAGGTTTTGAGACTATGAAAAAATATATGAGAGGAAAAATACACCTTTTTTTTTTTAAATGGCAACCAAAGCTAAGTTTTATGTTTGGGATGCTTCAAAAAGCATGTAAACTATGCCTTTACTTTGTAATTTATCCAATCCAAGTACACATTTTCTTGAAAGTATTAATGTTGAACTATAATAAAATCTAAAAACGTCAAAGTTTGATCTAGATTTGATGTTTCACATCCATGTCCCCCATAAATGAGACATCAAGATTAAAAGAACTTGAGCAGTCTCACAACACAGACAACACTAGGACTGAACTATGAAATCTCAGTACTCAAGATTTCTACATCATTCCAGTATGAATATTTTCAAACAACCAATGCTAAAAGTGATTTATCTCAACAATATCATCAGAAATGACATTATTTATTTCTGCTTTAGGTATAACAGAATCCATTTGCAGCTTTCAAATCACAAATCTGTCTCTATAACAGTGAGCATTTAAAAAATAAAGCTCTCAAGTCAGAGATTACAGGGTTCACAACAACTGTCTAAAAATTTACTCACTTTTTAGTTGAAGAAGATCCAGAATCAAAAGAGCTGCTTGCACGTTTTGTACCACCGCCTTTCCTCATTGGAGATTTCATTTTACTCTGAAAGTATTTGCAAAGATGAAAAATAAACAAAAAACAAACAAATTATAAACTTTTTATCTCTGCCACTTGGTCTTTTCATAATTTCTGTGTATGTGTTTATATCAAACATGATCGTAATTATGAAATAGCATTCAGGTAAATGTACACTGTCATGATGAAAGGACTGAGAAAATGAATTATCAAGTGGGGTTATACAATCAGTTAACACGTTCCCTCCTGTGAGCCACGTTTTGCAGCTCCTGCACCGGTCCAAATCCTACCATGAGCCGCATTTTGTGGCTCTCATGTATGATGTTGCTTCTAAGCCTCTATCTCAACAGCCATGGTATCAACACCCAATCCAAGTTTTCCTTGAATAAAAACAAACTTTGGCCAATCTATTTTTAGCCTTTTTACGTCAGTACAGCAAGGTTTTAGCACAAAATTTGAAAAATACTACACAGTTACTTTTTATAACAATAATTCTAGATCTAGCTGAGTAGTAATGGAACTAGGTCTGTTTGGATTGATCCTATAGATCTATATTTACACTGTTCAGTAGAGATGGTGTTAGAACTAGAGATCTAGTTGTGGCTAATGAGAATGAGTCTGAATTGGAACTGTGCTCTCTGAATTCTAGATCTAGATGGAACGTGGTGAATGGGACAATCAAAAGGAGGCATAGCCCAGATTGAGGCCTAGATCTTAGTTTTTTCCTCATAACTTTCTTATTCTTTCGAATTCATAAATAAACTTTGGGTTACACATGGCTAAGTGAGTGTATATGTCGCTTATATAGTCCCAATTTTAATGGATTATACACTGCTCAAATATTTAGATAGTAAGTTGGAATTTTAACATTTATTTTTGTTTCTTTGGCTGTAGATGTTATCTTCTATGCTAATTTTGAGTATATTTCTTCTTTCCACAGAAATATATCTACATAAATGCAATCCCCATTCAAATACCTGCAATTTGATATGCAATGGGGGTACCTTATTGAAAACGTATTTGGGGGAAAAAAATATTTTTGTAAGTGAGGTGAGGGGGAAAAAAATGGCACTCAAAATGGTGTGGTCTAATCATGAAAAAAGGCCAGTGAGGGATTGAGTTAACAGACTTATTTGTCTACGGTTGATGTTTCATATAGAAAAGAACGATTGATGTGTACCTTCCTACTTGAATCCTTCCCTTCTTTTGGTTCCTTTGCCTTCTTGGGTGTCTGGGATCAAAAGAAAATAAATAATTATATTTCTCAAATAAAATTCTTCAGAACATCAATTTACAGCTTTGTCTATATCACCATAGCAATTTGTATATTAGTAAGCATCTTTCCAGAGGCTATATAACATTTAATAAAAAAAAAAAAATAATAATAATCCCCTGTATTTAAACACTTCTTTCAATGAAGCAAACAAATAAAATGATAATGCCATAAAGAATTTTTGTACTAATTATTAAGTCCCCCCCCCCCTCCAAGTTTTTCAGGTGTTCAGTAGTTTCTCTATCCCGTAAATTTTATTGTTTTTTCTGTACATTTGCAAGGGGGTACAGTTAACCACTTCACTGCTACACCAATATTACATGAAGAAACAGAGTAGGCATTCATTGCGGCATCATCTGCCAATCATTAGCTAGTGGCATCTATCAACAGATTTTACATATAGGTGTGAACATGGTTTCAGTGGTTGGAACATCAAATCAAAGGGGAGAAGGGGTAGTTAGTTGTAGGCAAGCAATGAATGTACCAAGCACACTTTCCAACACATGAGACACCAATTTTTACTTTTTGAACATACCTCATACAATGGGTTGCGGTGAAATGGTCAAGATAGTGAAACAGATTTGAATGTTTTTGCCATACATTCATTGAGTGTATTTATTACCCCCCCCCCTGCAAAATACTGTTTTAAGCAGGGCTGAAAATGACAACATGGTTAGGTTTGACTGGAATACTGACAACATTGCAAAAGTTAATGAAACAATGATTAGCTGCCACATGTGAAGGTGATATCCTGCATACTGTTTACCTCACTGCTGAAGGCTCTGAATATATTCCTAGATATGCATACACAGCTATGAGAATATTCAAATTATACTTGTGCTCATGTAAAGTAATCTAATCCAGTTAATATTTCCACCTTTATATTGAATAAAACTTGTGAGTCCTTTCCTTTGTTCGGAGATATTTGGTACCAATTTTGATCAGGGGGGGAGGGGGGGGGGGGGGGTAAAAATGGTAACAAAAAAAATGGGCAGTGACAACAGAAAAAAAATGTGGGTCAGATCACAGACATAATAGTATAGTAGACCCTGCATGAGTTGGGAACTTCCAGTCCAAGTTGAACAGAGCGTCGGCACTCAGAGGCAGGGACCCGATTGCACCATGGAACGAAACGCCTATAGCAAAAAACAACCCACTAAAAACACTGAATAGGGAGGAAATTTAGGACTAAAACACTTCTCTGAGAGTGACAGACTTAAAACATTTAGAGCCTATTCAATCTAGATGCCCTCCAAATAATAAAAGAAGTGTTTTTGATTAAATTACGGGAAAATAAATAAATGGTAACTAACAGTTGATACGAAAAGGATACTAAAGGAAGGCTTTCTGAAATTTACCATATTATGCCTGATGGTAATCAGTGAGTCCACTGAAAGCGGATGATTTAAAACAAGAGAGATAAAGAAGAAATAGAAGAAAGACAACTCATTTGGATTGTAAATGTGTGAGTAGAAATCACATATGCGGTGCCCATGTAAAAACGTGTACAAAAGAAGAAAACAAGATGGATCTAGACGTAGTTCAACATTAACAAACAAGATTCCATTTACATTTGGTGTTACATGTAGTAGATGTAAATGTTTGCGTACACACTCATAAAACCCTGGACACAATAAAAATGCAAGAAGGTGGTGAAGGACTTTAGGTTATCATAATAGCACATGTTGTTTGATGTTTTAGTTTAGTTGCTTTCAATACTTTCATTTCATTTTCAGTCTATGGCACGGTCTCTAGGTCAAAATTCTGATGTAACATATCAACCTGATGAATGTGCATTTGCATTAGCTCTTCAAGCAAACTTTTTTTTCTATCTATCCTCATCAGCTTTGTCTTGATTTTTTTTTCTTTTGTCTGTCTCTCTCTCACACACACTCACACACTTTTTGTGGCTCTGCATTCACTCAGTATGCTCAAGAGATAGGCATGAAAAGATCAAGAAGGATTAGAAAAAAATACTAATTCTGGTCTGTTTTTCGCACTGGAGTGAGAGCAACTAGGATGTGTTTTCCCCCACACATTTACAACTCAAATAAGTTCACTTTCTTCTATTTCTTCTTTAACTCTTTTGTTTTACATCACCAGTGTTTTCTTTGCTTACTCCCTTGCCTTCTTTCTTTTGATTGGCTCACTGATCACCGCCAGGCCTCATGTGTGGTGAATTTCAGAAGGCCTTCCTCTAGTCTTGTTTTCGTGTCAACCATTATTTATTTATTTATTTTCCCATAATTTAATCAAAAACACTACTATTCGGAGGGCATCTTGGTTGAATAGGCTCTAAATGTTTTAAGTCTGTCATTCATAGCGAAGAGTTTTGTGCTAAAATTCTTACCCACCTCCTGTTTTTTGTGGTTTTTTTTGCTATATGTACCTCTTTCCAAAACCCACAGTTCAGCCACATGAATGTGGCTCTACTGAGGAAATGGCGGCCAACAGCAAAATCGAGGCGCAAGACTAGTAGTATGTCTGTGGTTGAGACTGACTTTGCAAATATGAAGAGATTAATGGTTCTATCTCTGAACATGAAAGTGATAGAATCGATGGATTTGAACCTACCCATCCTCTGCACTTAGATCTATAACAACACAAGGTAGATCTAGACAGTACTACATCAAAAGATAGGCCTGCAAGAAGTAGGTAAAGCCGTACAAAGCTGCAGCTAATACTGATATTGATGATAATATTGGATGGACTCCGCCAAATCTGCATGTCGGAGATCTATATAAATAGATGCATATGCAAGAACAAATCGTGAGCCTTACAGAATTTCATTTCTGTTATCAGCGGTAAGCTGAGGCAATATTACTTGACAATGCCTTATTCTAATGCTGTGGGTGATATTTTTTGTCTGCTTGTAATTTATCCAATCCAAGCACACGTTTTCTTGAACTACCCGTGAACAGCATGGACTTTGAGCATTAATAAAGTTTATCATCATATCTTTTATTGTGTAAAACTGAATATAGTGAAAATCGATGTGACTGGAGGCAGCTCAAACTGAGAAAAATGCCCAGGGAGGCAACGCAGGCAGCAAACAAGTTACAATAATGTTAGTGAAAAAAATATCAACAGTCAAAATTACAAAAAATTAGACAACAGTCAATTGTATCATCATGATAATCTGTATCATACTAGTGTCATTATATTAAGATAAATATCACTGACTCTGTAACAGTAAATGAAATCAAAACTGAAAAATATTGAAAGATATGGAGTGTGAAACTTTGCCATCTTGATCCTGAAGCTCTTCTAATGGCCAGGGAGATTTACCTTCATTCAAGAAAATATATGTCTAAATGTACATATATCCTACTAATTCCTTGAATGACAGATTTCTAATATTAACATAAACATGGGTAAGATAATGAAATGGAATGCGGTTCCTCTATTTGTGTATTTGTCTTTGACAGTTTTCCTCCATCCCCTCTTTCTCTACATGTGAAACCAAATTAAAGTAAAACCTGTTACTCTTTTAAACAGAGTTGGAAATGACAGAAGAGTCATGTATATATTCACTGAAATACATAAACGACATCCATACTTTGATCTAATGTAACTGACTTGTCCTTTTTTTTTCTTTGATTGAATTTAGCAAACACTTCAATATAATAATCAAAAGTTTCAACATAAAATCATTTAACAGTAGGATTTGCAAACTTGTTAATAAAAGTCTGTGAGAGCTTAATAGTAAAACAGGTGGAAAGAGAACCTTCATCTTTCCTCTAAAAACTTTATCCTCTTGAGATGTGTTGTCTTCTGCAGCATTCTCTGTACAAATTTTCTTGCGTTTCCTTCGCTGTATTAATTGCAAATATAAGATGAACAATTACTTTTCCTTCTTACAGCATATGTTGAATATTTATTCTTTCAGCACTTGAGATAATGCTATGCTTGACAGATATTCTTATAATAATATCCCCATTTCAATTTAATATCAACAGATGAAATACCTAATCTAGAATGATAAACATTTTATTTATTATTTATTATTAGTAATGTGATACACAAATGTTTGGCCAACTGCAGTCTGATCAAATGGCAGTCTTTTTAATCATGATTTGCAGAAGTCAATGCTTTTTCTCCACTTAATGATTAGTAGGCCTATACTTTTAATTCTTAGTTTCTATATCATTCTAAGGATATTGCATTGCATATTTTGTGTTGGAACCTACAGGCAGCGGCTGCCAATAAATTCCAACATAAAAGTTTGTAATTTTTGCAGCATGTTAACAACTCTATTGAAAATTAAAATTAAGTGACCACCCAATTTATACATTCTGCTCAATAGCTATAAACATAAAGCTAAAAAGCTAAAGATGAATAGGGTTATAAGTCCAATCTCCAGATAAACAGAATATCAAAGCCTTACTATTAAATGCAGACTGCACTTTGGACTCAGGATGAATAAACAGGATAGTTCAGGCCGAACTTTGAGGTTTTCTTACAAAAAATACCCCCCCCCCCCCCCAGACTTGGACATTGTTATTGTAAATAATTTCCTGCTTTGTGAATCCGGTAACTCTCTGCACATGGACGAGAACATTTGTTGATCTTCATTTGCTCAATCTGTACTCAATGTCATGGACAACAACATGTTTAGCTATACACTAAACTCATGCCTAGGAACTCACCAATATACATTCTATGAGAATATAATAATTTTGGGGAGTGAGGTTCTGCATAAGAGACACAATTCTCTGGTATGAGAAGCCTGACACAAGTTTAGGTCACATTCTGCAGTTTCTTTTCAACTATCAGAGATGGAAAAAACAAAAAAAGAAAGAATTGCCCATCTTTCTTTATTCCAATATCCTCTAACGCCATTCCTATCACTATTTATTCTCAATATTAGACCCATTGTCATACTCCTTGTGGGAGATCATGTCACTATCAATACATGCATTTTTGAATGACCAACGACAAGTGTATCGATCTATAAATGCTCAATATAATTTTGGGACTATCTTCAGCATCAAATCTTGTTGTTTTTTTTATTTAAAGCTTCTTTTCAGGATAGCACCAATAGCAATGAGTGAAAGTTTTCGGTATCAATCAAAAAATTTCGTTTGAGTAGAAACTTCTCATTCCTGAAATCTAGACTGTAGTTAAGTTTGTTCAGAATTTGCACACTGGTAAAGATGATGACTGATGCTTGTAAACATTTTGATACGTTCTGTTTTAAACATAGATTACCCATAGAACTAAAGACAGTTTCATTTGATGCACCAAACAAATAATTGATCAAGACAAGGCTACAATTTGAAAGTAGAAGCTATCCACCCCTTCCATCCTATTGAGTAACCTTCATACTGGCTATATCTATCAGTCACATTATAAAAGTGCCTTATTATTATTAGGCCTAGACGCAGAATTATCTATTTGTTGTCTATCCAAGCACTACCTTGACAGATATTCACTATTTTTCAGTATGCCACGGAAGAAAGTCTCTCACGAAACACTGGCTACTGTTCTAATGTGATTAGTTCAGCCAACAAAATGCCTGCAAGTGTGTACTGTGAAATGGTTTGAGTTTGAAGTGATCACGGCCACCTTCTGATATAGTGGTTCTGGGCTATACAGTATATAGCTGACAGTAGTAGTCTCGTACATGAACGCAAGATGCCACGCTCTCAAAAATATCTCATGCACTAACAAAGGCCATAAACGACAAGTGAAGAGTGAAATCAAGTGGACAGGTACATGATTACTCTACATTCTTCCACCCCATGTTAATTTTGATAGACTAAATTCTATTATCTTTCCTACTGAGGCTATTATATCATAAGACACGGCACTAAGGATACTTATCATACCCCCATATTTTCTGTCTGAAGAAACTGACAGATCTACCTTGGCTGGTCTACAGCATCATACATAAGAAAGTACGATCAAAGAAGTGAAAAAGGTTCAGAATAAGAGTAGATTTCATCGTAGAACAGTTTCATTTTGTAGTAAGAATGACAAAATGCAGAATCTAGCACAATGATCATTTTGAAAGAGTATTAGCATTTTGAAATAATGTTTTAGAGTGTACGTTCCTAGTAACTAAGGATGTGGAACTATCTCATTTTGTGACAATTTTAATATATCAGGGATGTCAAGCTAATTTAGTGGAAAGATTTTAAAAATTTGTTATGATTAGTTGGAGCAATCCTGTTACATAATTTTACAACATAAGAAACTAAGCCTACAGTGCTATGAAAAGTATGACAACACAACTTTGCACGTTCCCACTGAAATCTGGGTTGGGGGGGGGGGGGGGGGGGGGGGGGGGGGGGGGGGGGGGGGGGGGGGGGGGGGGGGGGGGGGGGGG
>JBCEWB010119892.1:0-11539 GCA_039654565.1 Peronia peronii | reverse complement strand
GATGGATGGATGGATGGATGGATAGATGGATGAATAGATAACTGGATGAAATCTCTCCCTCTAGCTCGTCTTCATGACTGTTCCCTTAACTCAACACGCCAGAGAACTGAACTGATATAAATCACCAACAACCACCCAGGCTGTAATTTTGTTTCCACACCGAGTGCTATCAGCGTTAGGATGTTTTTCCACAAGGTGACACTGATGGCCATGGCATAGTTCTGTGATATCACTAGATAATTTGGCATCTTAATGAGCACATTGTGACAGATTATTCGCAGATTGTTAGAGATTTGTATAGTGTGCAAGAAATGTGTTACGTGCGACGACATGGTGGTTTAGTTTGTACCAAAGCTGTTAATTTTGTGTAAGTTTTTATAATATTATTATTGTCTCGTTTTTAACTGGTTGGTTTAGCCTGGCACAGATGAATCTCTATAAGTCTGCGACAGATTTGCCCTAGGAGTAAATGACTTAAAACATTTCCACCCACGTTTTTGTTGTTGCTGTTGTCATTCACCACCAACCACTTCTAAATCATAAACATGAGGTGTGTAAAAGGTTATGACAAGTAAATCAGTTGTTCATATACAGCCAATATATTATTATGCTGGAAGCCATTATTTATTGATCAATACAATGTTGACACATTTTGATGAGCAATACGCCTGTTGGTAGGGATTTATAATAAGCATCCCACAAATAGGACGCTAGCAGAGTTGGACCATATACGGTTCCCTGTGGAATGCCTCAGACCTTAAGATGAAGCTGTAATTGTTATTTCTTTGGCTTGTTTACCGAATCCATTTCTGCTTTGTTCTTCAGACATTTCAACATATACGTCATTTAAATGGATGTGAGATTGACACCTAACAGTGTTGAGAAACTTCTGAGTGGGTCTTTACTCTTTCGACTCTCTCAATATGGACACTTTCATAGACGCACGGTTCCTTATGAGGTCTCCAGGCTTGACACACAAAAAAAGCTTTTAAAAATTATGATGGTTAAAAAAAATGAGCTGATCATTGGAGAGAAAGGTAGTCTTTTCTTTCTTTCTTTGGGCCTTTTTGTACAACATAGGTAAACTGCACAGCCATGCACTCATCCTGTGCTAATTGGACCAAAGAACGAACTCCTAACTCGCAGATCTGCCAGTGTACGTCCCTCCCCTCCCCCCACCCCTCTCCAAAATAATAGCAATAAATAATAAACCTATTCTAGAAACAAAACGGAAAAAAGGTCAGAAATTATGAATTACATAGAATTTATGCTCATCATCGGAATAGACATGTTGTTGTGTTTTTTTCTTTCTTTTTCTCCTGATTTCTTTGTTGTGCAATGTAACTATATTGAGGGGAAAAAAGGAAAGAGATATGCACCTTCCTTTCCTACTCGGATGGCCTTTCCATTCTTTCTATCTTTCCTTCCTTCCCTTCTCCCCTTTTCATCGCTCATCGTTCTTTCTCTTCCTCCACCACTCACACATGGCTCATTCATTTCCGAAATGCTCTGTGAACTTCCCGATTCCTTTTGTTTTGAAAAAGCCGGGCATTGTCTTCTGTTTTGTTCACTGTCAAAACTTGAGAACTGTTAAAACTTGAGAACTGCTAATTCGGAGGAGACGTTTATTGTTATCCCGCGATTACGGCTAATGCCTTGATTATCGTATCAAATGTCGCGATACCTGACCCCGCGGCATTATCAAGTCATCAGCGGGGTGCGATATTCCCTGCTCTTGTTGGTAATCGGATATATCCACTGGCTTTACGCCAGAGACTTTACTTGTACGATATAACCTTTCTGAAGAAGAGATGGCATGGTGGCCTGCAGAATTTAAGTTGATATAATAAATCATGAAAACGAATAACAATAACGACTGCCTTGCCCCCAAGTAGATCTAAGTGATGGAAACCTAGAGGTGAAATCTGTTGTATGAAGGATGAAAAAATGAAGTTCCAATAGTTTCATGTTACTACGATAGTGTGGTAGTCTATGAAATGAGTGGACATCAGTGTGATGAGCTAGGGTTTGTTTAAAGAAGGTAGTTGATATGTGGAGAGACAAAGACTGTCAGGCAGAAATAAGGGAAACCTAGCATGCATCTCGGGGCTGATGGGCTTGAAACAGTGCGCAATAAGGGATGAGACTGGAGTGGATTATTCCTTCTCTTCCACGACAGTTAGACTAAGGACGGGTGGAATAGACTGGGATTGGACAGGACATGATAGATTTGGATAAGATAAGATATATCTGAATACAGTGAGGTAGAACTGGGTAGGACAGGATGCATCGATGGGCTGGCTTCGATAGGATATGCTAGATTTATGGATGAATGAATGATGGCTGAATGGGTAGATGGATGGATAGCTGACTGACTGGCTGGCTGGCTGGCTGCTGGCTAGCTGGCTGGATGGATGCATGGATGGATGGATGGATGGACGGATGGATGGATGGATGGATGAATGAATGAAGGAACGGATGGATGGATAGATAGATAGATGAATGGCTGAATAGATAGAATGATGGATGGATTGCGGGCCATGTGGATACAAACAGCTTCATGGAACACTTTAAGAAGAGCCGTTGAACCACAATACTTTGATAACTAAGAGCAAAGCAGTCGCAAACTCAATCAACGGAGCACTAATCTGTCTCTCAATGCTGCGAATGCTTAGTAAATAAATTTCTCCTCTCCTGTAACCTTCTGTGTAATCTTATGTACGACTCACTCTGAGAAAGTTAGAAAATATCCAGGATCTGGCCAATTAACGAACATTCTTTCTGCGTCTGTGTGCTCTCTGCATCTTGCTCACTCTCCTCATCAGTATGGTTTGATCTTCTCTGCTCCTCTCATGTAGCCTTGTATCCAAGTCCCAGTCCCCACACTCCTTTCCTTAATCTTACAATTGTCTAGTTCTCTTTCCCATACTGCCATTATCTCCCCCAAACACTTACTTACTCATTCATTCGCCCATTCATTTATTCACTTACTCACTCACTCACTCACTCATTTGCTCACTCATTAGCCCATTCATTCACTCACTCGCTTACTCGCTCACTCACTCATTCAGTCACTTACTCACTCAAACACTATTCATTTATTCTTTCACATAGTCGTTCATCAGTCAACCAATCCAGTCACTCACTCACTCACTCATTCATTCACTCATTCACACACTCACTCACACATTCACTCACTCATCCACTGATCCATTCACTAAGTCACCCATTCACCCATTCATTCACTTACTCCCTCCCTCCCTCCATACCTCACTCACTCACTCACTCATTCACTCACTCACTCCTCATTCATTCACTCTCTCAACCACTCACTCAACCACTCACTCTCACTCACTCACTCACTCACTCACTCAACCACTCACCCCCTCACTCACTCACTCACTCACCCCCTCACTCACTCACTCACTCACTCACTAACTCACTCACTCATTCATTCACTCACTCACTCACTCATTCATTCATTCACTCACTAACTCATTCACTCACTCACTCCCTCACTCACTCACTGACTCACTAACTCATTCACTCACTACTGACTCACTCACTCATTCACTCACTCAATCACTCATTCACTCATTTACTCACTCACTCACTTTGCCTTTGGTTGCCTCTCCCTCTCCCTCTCACCTGTGCGATCAGGTAACGATAAAAGCAAGCGGTGCACACAAGATCAAATTTCCATGCACGGTACCTGCCGCCCTGTCTTTTGGCTCTTGGATGCACGTGTGTTTCTAAAAATAGAAAAAGCCCAGGCGATACATGAGAAAGACTAGACGCAGCGACCAGGTAAACTTTGAGGGCCAGCTGTATATTTTACAGCTGGCGGAAAGACAGAAAAAAAAGAAAAAAACAAAGAAAGAAAGAAAGACAAAACGAAGGAAAGAACGAATGCTAGAATGAAGAATGAAACAAAGACAAAAGAAAGAAAGAAATATGGAAGAAAGGGAAAGAAGAAAGAAAGTAAGAAAGAAAGAATAAGAGAAAGAAAAAAAGGAATGAAAAAAGAAAGAAAGGGGAAGCAAAGAGAAAAAAAACAGACAACAGAAAAAAAGCAAAAAAAGAAGAAAGGAGGAAGTAAAGGAAGAAAGAGTAAGTTTAACTAAAACGGGAGAAATATTATCCAAAAACAAACGAAGAAAAAGAAACAGTGAAAAACACAACTGTTTTGGAACACACATCAAGCTGTTACTGAGATGCTCTTTTTTCAATTTATAAACAGTTTTTGAAACGCTTGTGTAGCGACGTTTTTCCCCTGAGGTATCGTTTTGACAGACTCTATGGGATGCAGTGTAGAGCTTGTAGAGAATAGACGTTAAGAAAGGCAGCTGTTCCCAAAGATGCACTGCCTCTTTTTCATCCAATCATTTCAAAGCAACATCAGTTTCTATAGCTTAGATTGACAAGGCTTTCTCAAGTTATGAAACAGATTTTTAAAATAAAGTTAAGCAAAGTATAAGGGGTTGGATGATTAGACAAAGGTCATAAAATAATTCTGTTGTAGTTGGTAAACTTGACTAAGCTTGAAACGATACTTGACAGTGTGAGATCAATATAACACAAGCTGGAGATTATAAGCATCGGCTATTCATTACTCTTTTCTGTCGATTAATGCTTGATGGAAGTGAAGAACAGAATCAGGCATGTCATTGGGCCCTATGAAGATCTTCTTACCACTGTGAAAAAAAGCAAACTCAGATGGTATGGACACATAACAAGATCAACAGGACTTGCAAAGACAATCCTACAAGGCACTATAATATAAGGAGGGAGAAGGAGAGACAGACAGAAAAAGAGATGGAAAGACAACATAACGGAATGGACAGGTTTAAAGTTGGGAAAAGCCCTTCGAAAGGCTGAAGATAGAGAAGGATGGAGAAAAGTGGTTGCCCAATCATCCTTGGTGCGCCAAGGATCACCTAGACAAAGGGATAAGTGAAGTGCTTGATGGGCGACGGACCCAACTCCAAAATAAATCGTTAGCCTTAATATAAAGAATCACAGAGCATGACTGAATATTTCATGACAAAACACTGTCGCTTTTCATATTCAAGTTCTGCTGGAAGTGTGAATGCTTGAAGGCGAATTGGATCAACATAATTCAAATGTAATATTCCGAAACGCTGGTATGCCCTGAGAAATTGTTGGTATTGACAATGGATCTTTTTGTATGGATCATGATCTTCATGCTCAGCCCTCTCTTTGCAGAGGCAAAACTGGTCATTTACGCTGCGTTTATAATTATGTACGACGTCGACCATGCAACAAATTGAAGCAATTCTCTTTTCACCGTCTTCTAGTCTGAATATTTGCATATACACGTGAATATCTTATTAAATCTCATATCGTTACGCTCTCTGTTTTGAACACTGAATAATATATAGATGTGCTTTTGGAATAAGTGTCTCCAAAGCCAGTTATTTACATCGATTAGCTATGAAGAGATTTGATACTTTGCCAGTTTGAGCTAGAGGGTAACAGTTTAAATGCTGTGCCAGGACGATTGCCTTGACATGTGATACCTGCCATCAATTTGCACAGCACTCATGACTGCACCAACCAACCTGAAGTGAATCTTAAACTTCAAGCTGTACAATGGCACGCTGTGCTGAGGATCACAGGTAACGTAATGTTCCACGAAAACATCAAAGGCAATGATTTAGAAACAGCCGTGCGTTTTTGTTTAGAATTTCACTCCTTGGCTACTAAATTACTCGTCACTCGCTCTGGGTAAACATTTGAGCAATATATGAGTTGTGGCCTCATATTTCAAAGGCGTTGGTTCGTAAACACACTGTGCTCTTTCTAACCACAATTTTTTTTTCATTATTGTTGTTGATTCCAACAGAGGCCTTCCCTGAAGAGCCACTTTCCCTGCATAAACAGATTCTCCTGAAATACAATCCGTATCCTGCCTTCCTTTAGGAGAGGCTCCCATATCTATCTAAACGCATCCATTCTTTTTTCCTCTCGTTCCACGTAGTAATTTTAGACTTGTTATTGATCCTGTTCATATCTTGGTCTTATCAATGGCCGGCCCGACGATGTTCTTCGACACCTCGCTCTGTCCCACGAGGCAGCCAGGTAACAAACAGCTCCCACAATTCTCCGGCCTGTTGCCTGTATCGGCCCCATCTCAGTGAGCATCGTGTTCTCCTGGCCCCATCTTGCCTGGCCCTGGTTTTGCTTCGGCCTCGAAGTTCAAGGTTAAGTTCCTGTTATTTTATGGTTTGGTCTGATTTTCTTGAGCCTTTCAGCCCCCATGAGGGGCTATCTCAACCATTCTTTTCACCTCGGGCCGTTTTTCAGTGTGAGTTCACCACCTTACGTGCCACATGAAGTGTCAGCAAAAATGGCCAAAATGTAACATTGAAGTCTTTATTGTGCTGGAATTTTATAGTTGTCTGGCTTTTTTCTAGGTAACAAAAAAAAGTATAGTATAAACTATACAGTGAATTGACATCGGTGAATATTTAAATTTGCCTGTGTGAAATTCCAGCTTGTTACATGTATGTCGCACTAGTGTCTGACTTCCCGGTCACGTGGGGCTACGGCAAGAGAATGGCCGCCGTTGTGTGCCACCGTCGATCAGGGAACCAATGGCAGCCTAAAGCCCAGAGTTGAGAGCACTGTAAGATTCTGGAAATGTGGGAGAAATAACGTTTAAAATGTTTGCCAATGACCCGCACCACTTTTTACCTCATTAAGAGTGTCTTTGAATACGCTTGAGCGTGTGTGAACATGTGTTACCTTAATTCGTGTCTAGGAATCGATCTTCTCAGAAACTCCCTCACTATACTTTGCCTTTGAATACGTTTCCCAGTAACACATGATGCGAAAAAACTCAGCATACACTGCCTTCAGATCTAAACTGTCATCATGACAATATCGTTGAAGAAACCGTTATTTTCGAGAAGTCTCTGGTGACACCTTAAACAAAGAGCTTCGAGGAACATACGAACTTTTTATCTATTACTTGATGTGCATTTTCTTATCAAAGAAATTCTGAATGTGGCCGTATGAAATTGATTTGTGTACATAATTAAAAATCACAAGATATCCAGGATTGCTAGCTTTGTGGTCAGAGAGGTGGTAGTGCATCTCAAACTCTTCCTTTTGAGGGTAGTCAGGAAACACACACACACAAACAAACGACCCGATAACACAATAAAAATTTACCTATTAAGTTAGTCATTCATCACGAGTACCGAGTAACTACAAATTATTTGAGAAAGATGGAGTTCTGGTGTCATATTTCAAGAGGTATATATTATTTTACACACTCTTTTCTAAGCTATTTTTTTCTTTCAGTCTCAATTATAGGGCCCTGTAAACAAGAACGCAAAAGAGAGATTGTTAAGTATTATGTAGAACAACTAATAGCTATTTGATAGATATCGCTTACTGTCATGAATGTTAATTGTATTAGAGCTAGCGGTGTTTGTGCAAATTGTTTATAGAACAGATTGCCATCTAAAGTTGAAATTTAAAAAAAAAAAAGTTGCTTTGAATTATCTCACTTCTGTACTGATTACATGATATCTATCCATTGTAGTGAGTGCATGGCACAAACTTTTTGTGCTTTTGATCCACATTTCCCAATACTACAACATTTTAGCTGTCATCTATCCAAATTTCGTGCACAATAAGCTCTATTTAGTGCCCGACAAGCCGACATTAGATATACAAAATCAATAACAACAGTGTTTTGCACTGAATAGTCAAAATGTCAAAAATCTATTTTTAAAAAAAATTTAAAATATCCATTACATTTTGCATGAAAAGCTGTCTTATCTCGATGGCTTTGGTCTTTGACGCGATGTGGCTTCAGCTCACCAAGACCTAATGACAAGCTGTTCTGAAATATGCATGAAATGATTCAGTCGGTGATGCTACATATGAGATGCAATCCAAACCTCTGTCTGCACTGTGTAGATAGTCCAGGAGATAGCCCTGTGCAAAGGGCTAAAAAAGGCTCGTTGTAAGGTAACAAGTGAAACCTGGCCTCAAGTAACACTGTATTGTATTCTTCTCTGCACATTTATCATGTTCCTTATTCACTGATAATATTAAAGCCAAAGAATGAGAAATAGAATTCAAAGGAAAAATGAAAGGAAGATAGATAGAAAGAAAGAGTGAAAGAAAGATGAAAAAAGAAATAGACGAATAAATGACTGAAGACAAATAGAAAACAAATAAAACGAAAGACAGACAGATAGACAGACAGACAGGCAGACAAAACAGAAAGAAAAAAAGAGTGAAAGAAAGAAAGACAGAAAGAAAGAAGAAAAACGAGAAAAAAAGGAAGAGCAAATAAAGACAAACTGATTGACAAACAGAGAGACAGAAACAGAGAAAAAAGAGACTGATTGAAAGAAACAGTGAATAAAAGATAGAAGGAAAGAAGAAAGAAAGAAAGAAAGCAGAGGACCCCGCCAAGACAGTGATGAGCTACAGAGGGGTTGTCTTAACTGAGCGTGAAATGGAGACGGCTTGAGGTTAGGGACGATAGTATGGCCGACATGTTTCAAGGCAGTGGGCAAAGTGAGAGAGGGGGTGGGGAGAGTGAGGGATGAGGAGCTGGGGCAGGGTGGAGGAGAGGCTAGACAAGGGTTGTATGACACGGAAGGAAAATCCAACCACGAGTCGAGTGGAAGGAGCAAAGTGAAAGAGTGAGCTGTAAAGCGAGGGATGCTAGAGGAGGTGGGGGGGAGGGGGTATCTGTGTACATGTACAAATGGAATGAAAAGGGTGGGGGGTGGGGACTCGGTGAGGCTGGGGCAGCAGGGAAAGGTGGCATGAAAGTGGATACCATCTTGGCGCCTTAACCCTTTCCCTGCCAACCACAATAAACAGTGGACAAATTCATTCCTTTAAAGTACAGAACGAAATGAAATTCCACGCAATTGTTTGCTTTTGATACAGAGATATGATAGCGCATTGTGGCAATTTGAGTCTTCAGCTAATATAATGGGCCTGGAGCCAACTAGTGGCAACAGTGCAATATCCAACAACAAAAAGTACTTCAGAGCCGACCTTTCTTTGGAATATACAGATACACGCGGAGATTTGTGTATACACCTGCGATTTTGCGTGATGAATTATTATTTGAACGTCTATATAGCTAGTGGATAAGACAGGTCAACATTATCATGTAGAGGTGCTTTGAGCAGGGCGCATCTTACTGTTGACTTCCTAAGGCATATTATGGTCTTTCAGTTTCGAAGTACGTTCACCACCGTTTTGATGTTATAATGCTGTCAGTGTGGTATATCAACCCAACGAGGAAATCCTGCAAAAAAGACGTGTGGAAAGATTACTCATTGATATAATATGCATACAGAGTGAGAGACACATGAAATCTCTGGGACATATTTACACAGAAGAGATAACAGTGAAAGAACAGTTTTGACAAGAAAAGCGTTTGGTGAACAGAGCTGTTATAGACCGAAAATGACTGTCATTAAAAACATTGATTTCATTAGGTATCAAAGAATAAACTCAAGAATTTGAAATGCTGATGGAACACCGGGAAGTAGACATGCATAATTATCGATGTCTTGTCCCATAGTTGGCACTGAAAAGCAGAGGAATCCGCGTGTTTTATTTGAAGTATCAAAGATTTTACTGCTCTTCACTGCCAGTGTTTTCTTACAATCCGAGGACGGCAGAGGGTTAAACTTACGATGGCAATGAGGTTTACAAGGAAAAAGGAAAGGGGTGGGGGGAGAGAAGCAGAGGAAGCGGATACCATCTCCTCGTCTTAAGACATTGGAGACGAGCCAACGATGCACGTGAAGACGCCGGCTGGGACAGTACAAAACCCCAACGGGTGTGTTATCTGGTCCGAGCCATCTGCAAGGCGCCTCGGATTTCAAAGAATGGAGCCTTTTCTTCTTCTGGCAAGGATATTTTATGGGCTTGCTCGCTCTCCTCTGCTCTGAAAGAAACGAGTCCGGCCTGACCATAGAGTTTCTAGCTCACTGGACCTGGCTCATCACAGACTCTGTGAAATTGAAAAACAAATCACATGAATAGTTCATAAATTCTGCATAAATAATCGCAGCGCGCTTTATAAAGAAAAGCACATGTACTATAATGATCAGGACGGCATATAAAATTTAACAGTTTAACCTGTGAGAAGTAAAACCAATAGTAAATCATATTGATAAAACATGTACAGCACACAAATGAGACTAGAGTTCCATTATGGTCCATCTTCTTTATTTACCATGAAACAGATATTTGACCAGATTATCTATACAGATAAGTCACTATGTACTAGGGGCAGATTAATACTAATTATAGGCCATATCCCAAAGTCTGCCCGCTGGGCCGATAGAAGCGTCTGATGGATGAATAGACTGGATTTTCGAATTGCATAATATTCTATAATCATCTCGAAAGAGATGACACAGGATGATGATAATGATAACATTCTATACAAGTAAACGCTTTATGCTTGGCAATGTAACGTAATGTACTGATCTATGCTGCATTTGCTCAGTTTGTGCAAATGAAAACATACATTTATTTCATTGTTTACATTTTCCATAATACGACTCACTTATTCACTAAGAACTGTATGTAATGAGCCATTTTTTCAGCCAGCTGGGTTACTTCCCTTTGCCAAGTACAAGAGGTGTAGGACAAGCATTACAAAGAAGGAAAAAATCACCTTTTTTCTTGTTATCTCAAACAGATGGTGCAAAAAATTATGAAAACATTATCACAATGAAAAAAAAAAACGTTTTCATCATATTGTGAATTTTTCAGAATTTTCTGTTACTTATATTTCACATAACAAGCAAAAAAGTGATTTTTTTCCTTCTTTACAATGCTCGTGTTATACCTCTTGTACTTGGCAAAGGGAAGTAATTTCGCTGACAGTCAAAATGGCTCATTGTGAAGCAAAGTGTAAAGTGAAAGCTACAGGAGGTCGGCACATCCTAAACAATGTGACAACCCATTTCACAATCAGAGTGAGCGATTCTTGTCTTTCAGCCAGACTACTAAATGACATCCTTCGCATTTTTCAAACCATTCCATGTTTCAAGGCCAACTTAAAAGCAATGAAAGTTATATTTTCCACTGGTCAAAAACTCCAGTCTTTTTAGTATAATATTGTGTCTTTCTGAAGTCTAGACAACTTTTTAAGCTGAATTAGTTACAACAACCTTTACCGCTATGCCCACTGCAATCTGTGTGAAAGTCACAGTGAGAGGGGAGATGGATGTGAGAAGGTGGTTCGAATTTGGTCCACCTTGAAATCAGTTCACATACACATATAAAGAGGTCGACACTCACATGAAAATGTCTTCTCCTCGTCGCTCTTCTTTGTGACTCTTATTCAGATGAGGTAAATTAATTGTATGCCCTCCTTTTTGTTTGCATCACTGACAAAGTCATCGACAGTATCTTTCTAATCTTCCTATCTATGTCTTTCTCTGTCTATCTATCTATCTATCTATCTATCTATCTATCTATCTATCTATCTATCTATCTATCTATCTATCTATCT
>JBCEWB010119881.1:0-11539 GCA_039654565.1 Peronia peronii | reverse complement strand
GTTTGAGTCATTTAACTGTATTGTTAAGGAAACAGCTAATATATGATGACAAAGAAACCCAATAAATCAGTGTAACAGCACTGCTCGGCTCCAGCACCGCACTGGCTGCCACGCCAGATAAATGACCCCGTGACCTCTCGTTCGCTGGCAGTAACTAAAATACCAGTCTCGTGTATGCCGTGTACACAGCATTATGTGTGTGCAGTAAGATACAGTACTATTCTTGTTCTCTCAGGTATTTTCCCCTCATCTGGTATGTAATTAAGATTTTTTTATCAAGATAAGATTTTTGTTCATGATTTTAGAAGTGGGCAATGTTGTGATAGGAAAACTTAGATAAGATACACTTTGCTTGTCCTCAAATGGAAATTCCATTCACAGTTGATGAGACACAGTTTAGTACAAGATGCATTCACATAAATGCATGTAGACAAATATATTGTGAATAGTTTCAGAACAGGGTGGACTCAAGAAATATTATCTTGATTTGATAGGCAAATCGCTGTTGGCAGAAATGAAATTCTGTAATGGTGAGTTCTTACATGCAGCAAACATCTACAAGTTTTGGAATATTTCAACTGATAAAGCGAAAATCCTAGAATTGTCAGTAAGGTATATCAATATCAGTTTGTGGAATTGTGTTGTTCAAAACATACTCAGTTACCAGTAATGAAGTCCAAATGTTTTTTTGTAATAAGGAAGAACTGCAATAGGCTTGCAGTTTGTTTCTTGTTTCACACTATCTTTTTCTCAACCATTTTCTTATGAGATAATACCTCAGCTACTGGTGTTTGAAGATAACTAGCTTCTAAAGTGAAGTGGAAATCGCCATAAAAAAATTTTAAGAAACTGGAACATTTCAGGGTGGAATAAATTCTGCTTCATGTTGATCAGTAGCCCAAGATAAAGTGTAAGCAAAATATATACGCGTATTAGTGATTAACATATTGTATCATATTTTTTTTATTGTGGAATGATTATGAAACAGTTCGTAATGTGCTTTAATGCCATGGTAGTACAAAGACCATTTAAGAATGGTTTCTATCCTAGCAGCAAAATAAATAAATGTGCCAAATATTCTGTGATGGTGCAGACCAGCCAGCTCCAGAATTTTCATTTTCTTTTGTACCCCAAGTAACATATTTAAATGGTTCCTTCATAGTCTGTGAAGGTAATTTCAGTACAGTTATGAACATTTGTCCTTCTCCTATTCAGTTGGATGTTCCTGGTTTTGCTATAACATCTTTTATGTGTAAACATTTGCTGGTATTTCAGGGGAGCCTTTCAAATGCAGCCTGTGTGCAAGCAGTGTCATCAATAACTGTATGGGGCGTCCAAAGAAGGAAACCAGTCCATTAGTCAAGGAGAAAAATGGTACAACTTTGTACCTTTGTGTCAGTTGCGGTAAGTGTAGTTTTACCCTCCTCAGTCCTGACTGATCATTTAGTGTGTCTGAACTCAGATCTCTGGGCAATGTCTTGAGAATTTTCCTAGGCTCAAGTCATTCTCCACAGTTAGACTATCAAGATTAGTAATCTTCAACTCTCTCAATGTGTTTTAGCATCAGTCGGGGCCTGTTGTTTTATCAGAACCGCAAAAGACAATTAAAAGGATGTATTATTTGTGAACAATGGAAAATGATAGTCTTTTGTGATATAAAAATCTAATTTGTTGTAAGTATGCTTAGTTTGTGTTAACTTACATTGTCATAAATAATTTATAGCCTCTTTCTTATGTCTGACAGCTGTTATGGTGAATTTGACGGAGAGTAAAGCTTCCACACCTGAACAACGAAGGGAGTTTGAAGAAGAAGGGAAACAATTTGCTTTACATTTGGCACACTACTTGAAAGACAAAGATGGTAGGTTTACTCTGTTGTTACTTTGAAGGACAACAATTGTACATGCAGTAACAGTACATCTTTGTTATTGTCGTGAGCGATAGGCTATATAATAACCCAGTTATTTGTGGAACATACTGAGGAAATATGAGAAACAGAAAGCCATTTTCATTGCTGCAGTGAGTAATTTTTTTTTTTTTTTTAATAATTTCTCCCAGGCCCACAGACATATCATTGAATGTTAGCAATGCCAATCAGCTCCGCGCGGCCAGTGACAAATACTGCCTTGCCGCAAAGGCTGTCCACTGCGGGGTATATGGACTGAATTCCGACGATGGTGGTTCCCTTCTAAATTAAGCTATGGCATCACCATTTGACATACCAGGGTGTCTGTACAGTTGGGCACACTCGAACTAGCCCTTAATTGAGACGCAACACGATAAAGTCAGGCGCTGGCCATTTTCTTTAGCATAGTTATTGGTATCACTGTGAAGCTTATTCCACCCTTTCTGGTGGTGAATAATCTGTGTTCCACCTCAGAAGAAGGAGACAAATCAGCAATTAAGCTGCCACAGCTGAATTTAGTGAGAAAATTTCTGATTGCCTTGGCTGGTTCTTGTTATCTTCATTTAGATCATGTCACTAAAGAATAATGCATTTGGCCTCATACTCAGAATATTTATATAAATTTTACTCTGAAATACACTTTGAAATGGACAAAAAAGGGTTTTGTGAAAAAAGAAAAATTGCAGTACAGATTCACTCACTGTTAAAAACAAAAAAAAATCATAATTTCTACAGTCGCCTCAAAATGACGAGTGCCTGATTTCATCGTGTCGGGTCTCAGTTATTTTTTGTTTACCAACACTTGGAGGAGTGCTTGTGATTGGTTCTGTGTATGAGGAGCAAAAAGTCTAGCTGGCTAAGTGGTCACTGGGCTTTGGCAGCCAGTATAGGCTAATATACTAATATACACTTGACCTACATTCACTTGTGGATTACTACTAGGATATTGAAGAACAAATACATATCTTGTTTTCATTCAACATGGGTACATGGAAAGTCATTCAGTGTTTGAAAGAAGCTGCGCGTTATGTAAACCGAGAAAAGTCAGAAACTGTAAATTACAAAATATACACACACACAATAAAGATATTCTTATTTGTATCGGTAAATCAATAATGGTAACAGATGGTAATCATAGCAGTCAAGGCAGTGGTCAGATGGGTTGCATAGTCTTTCAGTCCCTCTCAAAGCCCATCTTATTATTTTTTTTCTGTTCTCCTTGTGACCGAGCTCTTTGACGGAGACCACTGTACTTTTCCATTTTCTTGCTATTGCTTCGACAGTTACTATTTTATTGCCACCATTCGCTGTCTACGTTTGGAGCAGTTGAGTAGTTTTGAGCAAGAGCAATTAAGTTGTAGCAGTATCTTGATAAAAATCATCATGTGTAGTTATATGTTTGTGAGATATGTAACCTGTTAGGAAGAATACTTCAATTGTTAAGACCAATCCCTATGAAATTTTCCTTACATGTATAGCACCAAATTCTTTTCTATCCTATCACACATGGCCACAACTTCTCCCATCCTCGAATAGCATTCTCTGCTTTTTTGTTTGCTATTCACACATAGCCGCCGTTGCTTCAAATACACATTTTTGTCAATCAAAATAGCTTAGAAATAATGGAGGACATAGAAAAGAAGGGGCTATTTTTATATATCCCATGATAAAATGGGTTTGCATTATTTTGGTATATTTGCGGCGAGTGAATGGCGATGATGTTATTCATTTGCTTGTATGCCATAGTAGTTGTGTTCATTAATCTCATTTTAGCCATGCAGGTTTTCTTCTTTTTGTCATCTTGTACATTTGTGCAAGAATTTTCTCACAATAGGCCTTTTTGTTCATGGACCATGGTATGTGCAGAATATATAGATAGCTTAAAATCTGATAGCTTATTTACTTCAGTCAATTGGATGATCAGTATTATCCAGTATTCAAAAAGATATGAAACATGTAAGATTACAACTGTTAGATTCCAGTTGTAATCAGCCTGGTCAGTTGTTGTCAAACTATTGTCGTCCCAGAGAGATCTTATCATTTGTGCCAATAACATCCCAAATCCTAATATTTTGTCCTTTTTCTTTTTTTTGGCAGGAAGAGTTAGCACTGTTGACAGTTCCACACCAAAAAATAAATGGTCCTAATGTTGAGCTTTTGTGCATTAGGTGTCAGTTCAAGTGAAACTGACATTCTTCTTTGTGTTTATAATTTATTGTCTTGTATATTTTTCTGTCTGCATCATAACAGCGGATAGACTGTACTGCTCATTCTACACAATCACCAAATGTGGCTGTATTCAGAACTACATCAATGGCACACTGCCTGCAAGAAGAAGAAAGTCCAGTGTGTCAGGGATGGAAGGCGACTCTTTAGAAATGGTAATACTGCTGTCAAATTCCATCACAGCAGTTGTGATATAAGTTCATGGGAAGATACTTTTTTATTATGCAAGTAGTTCTGACTGAAATGAGAAATAACGTTATCCTCAGTCTTGTGTGAAACTAGTTGGTGCTCTCGATTCATACTGTGAATCAAACCTTACCAAAAATGCTTTTTTATGTGGCATCTGATTGTTTAGAAATGGTAAATAAAACTTCCATCATTTATTTAAACATTAGTGATATCAAGGATTAGTGCTATTTAGTGAGCAGCAAGTTCAAAGAGTGCAATTTAAAAAAAAACCATACACATCATAGAAAAGTAAATTATATGCTGTAACCTTATTGATAGTCTATTCATTAACTAGAGTAGAGCATGATCATAGGTCTGGTGTTATGGTCAGCCAATATGCACTATATTATGTCAGATTCTAATTCATAGACAGTAGAGTGTCATATGCCGATCAGTGGAAGTTTGACTTTATGGACACAGTATTGGGTGTGGTTTGGCATGTCAGCCAGCAACTACAGGCAGTTGCCCATGATCATTGTAAAGAATTCATGCCTACTTTTTGTATCTCCAGACTGAACCATTGACTGAAGAAAGCTCAGCACATCCTGATGATAAACTGGATCAAGCCCAGAGAGCAAAATACCTATTGAGTCTCCTAAAAGAAGCCAAGACCTTGAAAGAAAAGAGGAGCTCTCGGAAATCAGTGTATGTATCAGAACAAAACATTTATGCTGAAAATAGTTTTTATCTTCAAAACAATGTTAAAAGAATCTTATAAATCCATGGGACTCCTGAAGTGTTAAGAACATTTTAATCAAATTGTGTAGCAACAAATTTTTTAAACGACCATTCCAAACGTAAGTCAACAGACACAGCTAGAATGCGGACCTTTATCTTAACTCGACAACATAGTTCCAGGGAAATCTGATTCTCAAAATCTGTGATACTAATGTTCCATGGCCCTTAACTGATCAGATGTAAGCAGTTTTCTCATGCAGTAGGAGTATTGCCATGTATCACCTGTTTAACCATTTCAATTTTTCAGTGGAAATGAGGACGATGCCAAACAAGAAAGCACCACTAGCACAGCGAAAGAATTTGAGAAGTTTGTGTTAACGAACCGCTTGAAGCTGAAAGATCTGGGCATTTGTGCTCGGGGCTGCCAGAAAATCTTGTGCTATTCCAACAACTTTCTACACAAGAGAAATGCTGGTTGTGAGGTAAACAGTGAGATATATATCATCGCTACGCTGCGATAAGGGCATAAATCAGATTTATGACAAAATGCAAATGATGTTTCATGGCATTACTAAGTTTGAGAGCTAAAAGATAGTGTCATTTCAAAAGAAATGAGCCAATGGTATTGTGTTTAAATTCAGTATACCATTATGACATAATTCATCGAATGACCTGTGCTACAAATCTCACTTTTTTCAAGATCCTAGAAGTGCTGAAAATAATTGAAGCAGTGATGACAAAGAGCATAGCAGTGAAGTAACTTGAAAATTAATTCTATCATTTTGCAGTAAATTTGTATTTCCTCTTGAGAACTTCCACATACTTTTATACAAGCTGTTACACCAGAAAGAACTGAGTGTTTGTTACATATACAGACTGTCGTGAACATTGCAGAAATTCATTTCTGCCATCAGCAATACACATGTGTGCATGTAAGTGTGACTGTATATTATGTATTATGTCGCATCCACTGTGAATGGAATTTCCTTTTGAGGATGAATAAAGTCAATTTCATCTTATTTTATCTTATTTTGAGACTTGTAAATGGCTGTTAATCATCTCTACAATGTAAATCAATAGAGATAAGAAAACCTTTGGAACTTTCAAATGTACAGTAATTTGTTTCTCATCATCTAATTTACAATTTGCTTACTGTTTTAATGCACATTGTGATAGGTGTTCCTGATAATTTAATCAGTGCAGTGTGAACAGTCATAAAATGGAAAGTTTTGTGACACATGGTCAGTTTGCTTTTTATTTCACACTATTTCTTATGAAGTGAGTGGTCCAATGATTAGATCCTGTCAATAGCATGATGAACATCGTTGGTCTTGGTTGTTTCACTGCATAAGGAATAATGCTGAAAAGCATTAATCATATTGGCTGTAAAGGGGTTAATAGGGAGATTATTAAATAGTCAAGTTTATATTGTGTATTTTGTACCTAAAATAGGCGATTAATGTTTTTTTTTCAGCCTCGTGTACAGAGAACCAAGGGCCGAGCTGCTCTGGGCCAGCTGTTGGACATCAAAAACCTACCTGGACACAAATGTTGTGGTAAATCCTGTGTGCAGGTCAGTTTCTACCATAGAATAAATATATCTTTTAAGCTCTGACATAGATCATACACTAAAGATCTGTAGGAAAGCGAGTAATTGTTTTTTAATGAATTGGGTAAATCCTACAGTCAAGCCATTTTTTTTTTTCTGCAAATGAGTTCTGTATGTTTCTGATTTATATTTATTTTTTCACAAATGAATCATTATGTCATTATTTTCTATCAGTCAGAATGCTCATAAGGTCCTTTTGTTCCCTTATGGATGTATACATCATTAGTTCTTTTTCAAAATCATATACAGTGGAATCCACTTAAAGTCAGCCTCTCGGGACTGAGAAAAAGAGTTGACCTAAATAAGGTTGACATTATTTATTTTCAGGACACACAATCTCTGGTAGGCACGGGGGATCAAAATAATGTGTGTGTTGTATAAAATTGTCTTGCGACCAGGGCAAATGAGCCGGAAGTCGAGCCAAGCGATAAAGATCCACGGCCATTTTAGTCGTTTTTAACTATTTTCCAATTAAGATACTAAAATTTTTTTGTTTTCACAAAATGACAATTTAACCATTTTAACCTGAAAAAAGAAAAAGTTTAGTATCATAGTCAGAAAATATTAAAAAACAGTAAAAAAAACAACTGTAACTCGAAATCACCCGGCATGACTTCCGACTCATTTGCCCTGGGCGTAAGACAATTTATTGGGATATGCCCTTAGGCCTTTATCCCTAGGCCTAATAAAAATTTTTTAAAAATCCAGCAGAGCTTCCCCTTCTAACTCGAAGCTAGTAATAGTAGTATTTTGCCTTAAGTCAATATCTTTCAGGAGTTTCAACTTCGTATCAAGATTGAGAGGGTTGTACTTTTTCTCAGACATTCTAATCACGGACTTAAGTAAAAAGTTGACTAGATCTAGTACGGCAAGCGCAGAATGTAGAAGTAGGAATGAATGTCATCTAAAGATGAAATCGGGTGCAATGCCTATCAGTACTGTGTGAGAGCCGAGTGTGTTGTTTGTGTATCCATACCAGGGTGAGGCAAATGCTTGTGCCACTTGGACCCAGAGTACTGTAGTGTGTGTGTATCAAGGGGGTCAGTGGTCTGGATGTGTCCGTTGGCCCACCAATGCACACGAGAAGGGCAAGGAGAGCCGAGTGTGGAATTGCTTGCTTGCGTGTTTGTGTATACCCATCAATGCCAGACAGATGAAGAGAGCCAAGCATCTTCTCACATAGGGATAAGCCCACAGGCTATAGAATAATGTGTCGTCATAAGGCATCTCTCGATCTCTCTGTTTGACTTTTTTTCTTTTCTTTGTCCTCACAATTTATGGCTGCAGTGAGGCCAGCATAGGTCATTGAGAGTTGACTTTAAGCGAATTCACCTCTGAAGGTGTTGACATTATCAGAAACAAGACTAATAAATATAGAGAGAAAAAAAGGGACCGCCGGAGCAGGTTGACTTTAGCCAAGAGTTTACTTTAACTGAGTTGACTTCTTGCGGATTCCACTATATATGCAAGACAGAGAACGGCTGAGATAGTTTACCCTTTGAGTCAGTTTGTATGTAAATATCTTAGGTTTTTCTGCTAGATTAGATGACCAAATCTATATTACAAAATTGCAAGAAAACCCACAATAGGCTTATGGACTGGAAAACTGCTGAATGGATCCATCTGAAATTTGGTACACAATATTGTTGCATATGGATCTGTGTTTCTATGAACATAAACCCCAAAAAAGCTTATTATCTTTGACGTTATTCTAAAAATGCAATAATAATTAAATAATAAACTCATGAGGGTGCTTGATCTGAATTGTACGTTCGATAGTATGACGGGTTCAAAACATGCTTTCTTTGAGGAACATTCAGTTTAATCAACCAAAATATTAGCATTGAGATGCGCATGCTTGCCATACACTTTAAGTCGCAGGGCTATATTTTTAAAAAATTTCCCTCGGAGGCCATGGGTTCTCTTCTGGTCTTGTATAAATGTGAATGGTGTCGTTATTTCAAGCAGTGAAATAATGATTTTGTAGCAGAAGTTTTGTACTGATAAGCAATTTATTTTATTCAGATCAAAGATATGTTCAAAGAGTGGCAGAAAGTTTTGTACTTAATTGTACAAAAAGATAATAATAGTAATTAATTATTGAGAATTTATCTTATGAGGAGTGGGAAATGCATGTAGCACAAGGATGATTTTTTAGATGTTTAAAATGTTTATGAGGTTAGCCTTTATACTGACTGTACCTTCGGTGTTCCACCAAAAGAACTAAATTATGAATAAAATTTTTAAAAATACATTTAAAGTCCAGTTTCATAAATTCCAGTATGCATGGATATAACAAAAAAAAACAAAAAAAAACCTGTGCATGAAAACCTGGACCAGTCACACTTCCACAAAAAAAAAACTTGATTCTGGACACTTAGTACTGTTTACATTTCCAAATCTCTTAGTAAGAAAAAAATGGCCTGTTCAGTTGCAACAGTATGTCAGTTATTTATGAGAAATGTGATAACAGAAATCTCAGTGTTTTGATATGAGAACGATATTTTTTTTTGAGAAATAAGATAAGAAATATTCAATGTTATGAAGATGCTGTTTGATGTGCTGTCTCAGTGTTGAGTAAATTAAATTGCCACATTGTTCTAGGAATGTATTTTTCTATATAACTCAATCAGATTATTTTTGTGTTGTCATGGAAAAATAGATTGCTGGAAAGTACCCGGATGTGGTGGCCAAGTGGAGAGCAGATGCACAGAAAAGTCAGAGAGATGCTTGCAGAGTCATCTCAGAGATGCTGTTTCCTGAAGGTGAGTACATGGAAATATTAACTCATTAAAGACTGGAATTATGTCAGCCTCACATACAATGCTAGAATTTTTGAGTGTCTTTTTTTTTGAAAGTTGAAAAAAAAAAAAGTATTTCTAATCATTTACTTTCAATGATATTTGAAACTAAACAATTAACAACTAACCATAACAAAACCCACATAATTTCTCAGATTATGATATTGAATGTAGAAAATGACATAAATTTTTCAATTTTTCAAAATTGGCAAACTGTATCCAAGAACTAAATATTATGGAAAAGGATAATGAAACAAATGGATAAAGAAAAGAATGTAGCATTTCCTGTGACCTATGTGGGAGATAAGTGGACACAGTGAGCCCTTGAATGTAGAACCTACACAAGGTACTTGATATGTCTCGGTGTGCATTTTGGGCTTTCCGTATTATGTAAGAAAAATATCAGTGACTTAAGATAAAGATTTACGTTTGTTACGACATGAATTATCTCAGGCAAGCAGTTAGTTTATTTTTTCAAAAATTCGTTTTTTTTCTTTCCTTGAAATGAATAGATGAAGAGAAAGAGCAAGAAAAGGAAGAAATAGTAGCCTGAATTGAAAGTTTTTGGATCATAATTTGTGTGATTTTGATAAGTTCTTTAAATTATGACATAAGATATTTGAGAACACCCTGAGTACTTTAAGACTTTCATTTTTATTTGCTATTGTCTTAGTTTAACTGATTCACTCCCAGCGTAATTTCATGGATGGACCAAAGGTCCTTTTGGAGCCCAGCACAGATTTAGGGGTCAAATTTGTTTTGACCTGTTAAATGCAGCATATATAATCCAAGTATGCCATGTTATATACCAAAATGTTGGAAATTGAACAGACATTACAAATATGAAGGTCTTTTGGACATAATAAGTACTGATGGTGTATTTGAGTATTGTGAAACTGAAAAAAAAAATATGAAATGAAACAAAAAAAATTTCAAACTCACATTCAAAGCTTGTAGAAATCCTATGTGTATTCCAAGGTCCTTGAATGTTTCATATATGCAAGGTAATCCATTTATAAGTAAGCACAGCAAATTTCAAGTCAGTTGATGCAGTGGTTGTTGTTTTTTGCATGTTTCTCCATCTTCACACAGTTACTCCAGAACGCAGAAAAAAATCACAATATACACAACTATAAAACACCTTATTTACAATAAATTTTGCATCTGAACCTCCTGGTTTAGGCATGAGGCCTGTGGTAGATCTCAAAAGCACTCTTTGGGATGCAAGCATGGCTTATGAGCACAGCTTGTACAGAAAAAGTTGGTTCTTTTTCGTTGTTTCGGTTTGCTGCAAACCACGCAGTTGGGATCTGCACTGCTGTGAGAGATTAGATGCTTGTTTCCCATGTACCTATCAGTTGGTGTGTTGACTGAGATGTTGGCTGGTGGCCTGGCTTTCTCATCATCTGGCATTATGTCAGCAGCCAGGGAGACCAATTCATTCACCAGCGTTTTCTTGAATGCCAGCAGGGAGATCTTCTTGGCATGGGTCTCGTTGTAAAGAACGTGAGCATTTGTTTGAAGAAGCTCCATCATCCAGTGGAAAATCTTCTTCCACCACTTCATAGATTTTCGCTGGAAGATTCCATAGTAGCCGACATTTTGATCTACACGGTCGCATCCATTCACCTTGTCGTTGTAAGAATGGACGACGACTGGTTTTCGTGCTTGTCTGCCTCGGCTGCTGAGGCGTTCTTCTGTAGTTGTCACAGAATTGGTTGAAACAACAATGAAGGCTTTTTAGCCTTTTTGTCCTTCCAGGCCAGACACATGATTTCATCTATTTCGTTTAGAATTTGCTTTGCATGTGTTTCAAGTGCATGGTTTTGACACGGCGGCACAACGGTGGCTCTTAGTTGCGCTGGGCTTGGCCAGAAACCACAAGCGGGGTCACGAGTGTCGGGTTACCTCACGGGTGCTGCGCCGTGGCGGGAAAATAGACTGATTTATAGGGCTGTTTCTTCATTAAATTACCCCTTTATGTTAAGGAATGCCATAATGGATTCTTTTTGAATGTACTAAGCTTAAGTGATCGTAATGTTTAGTGAAAAAACCAGACCTCTAGCTTAAATACTTTTGCCGGAAAACTCT
>JBCEWB010119870.1:0-11540 GCA_039654565.1 Peronia peronii | reverse complement strand
GGGAACTGGAGGAGGAGGCAGGGGCAGGGATGAAGAGTAAACACCGTTTGAAGTAATTTATAGCATGATAATCTGACACATGTTGAAATATCACTAAAGGAGAGGACTTGATGCAGTCGTACATTAAACACTTATATTGTTACATTCCAGTGGCAGTTAGTCATCACTTTTTGATATATTCTCTCACGTTCTTATTTGCTAGATAGATTCATTCCATTTTCGTCCCCCCCCCCTCCTTCCCCTCCCCCCCCCCCCTCCCAGTATGTTACTTCTAATGTCGCCTATCATTAATAATTCATTAGAGCAGGACTACATTCGTCCAGTAAATAACAATCCATAACCTAACAGCTGGGGTAACACTGCTTCCGCCTTTTCCATTTAACAAACAGAAAAATAACTATCCCCATCTTTCTGTGACTGTTATGAGAAAATATCCTATAACAACTGATCTTAGTGTTGCAAGAGAATCAAAATTTCCTTCATAAAATTTCACAGACAACAAAATATCTTACTGCAATCGGGGATTGATTTTTTTTAAATTTTTTTTTAAATCATAGAATCGCCGTGACTTTCTACTACAAATTAATCGAAACATTTTGAGACATAATGAGGAAAAATGAATTAGAAAAAGAGATAGTAAAATAGAGAGAAAGAAGAACAGAGGAAGACAGTGGACAACATAAACTGACAGCTTGAACAGTTACACGTCCGAACCAGTGACATATCTCGTAAGACTGAGGGATTAAGGTGGACTGTCGACAAAGAGAACTGACTGACCATGGTCTTTGATGTCCTTGGGGAGAGAGAGAGAGAGAGAGAGAGAAAGAGGCTTCGTCATTGTAAGGACATTGTGGTAATTCTTCAACATACTCTGTTTTTCTTCAAGCATTTCATGGAAGTTTTGGATCTCGATAAAGATAATCCGACTAAAATTGACACTGTTTTCTGATCAACAGTCTCACTCTTCAATATCTACCTTGTAATAAACACAGAGAAATTATGTTGGTATTTCTCCTCTGTACTCCTACCCCTGTCTCTGTGAGGTATCCTGATCCTTAACGCAGCCATGAAATTGCCTCATAAATTCCCCAGAATATTATTTTTGTATAGTTAAAGTAGAGCAGTTACCTCCTGTATGGCTGAAGTTAATAGCTAACCTTGGAATTCCATTAACGAATCTGATGCATGGGACATTGTGTGTGGGAGGAGAATGCAGAGGCTTGTAGGGTTGAGCTGAACGGCTGGATGGCGTTCCTCAGAATGATGGCGACCACTGGTCTACAGCACCAAATGTCCTTAGTGATCAGAAAAATGTCAAAGGGCCGATTTGATTACGGATTCGTCCATCAATGCTTTACGAGTACAGTTGATTTTTTTTTTTCAAACAAACTACAATACAGTAAAACTGTACTCTGATTCTATTATTTTCAACACCTTACTCTGGTTTCTTTAACCTGAATGAAATGTGATATGATGGAAACTTTGAGATTACAGTCTCTCTATTGACATTTTTGAGATTATGGCAGTAGTAATATTATCAAGTTTAGGTGATGAACATTGTCTTTGGGAAAACATGCACTCACATACAATGACATGGCTTTAATTGGTTTTTCAATCAGAACTTGACAAAGTGAAGGGATACATAATAATTTAAACATAAAGACAGCAGTCGGAACTCATGTTCAAAGATATAACTAACGAATACTTTAAAGCAAAGTCCAAATTTAAAGTCAAATTAATACTATTTATGACAGGCCACTCTGAGTCACTGTATAGTACCTTTGACATGAATATCAATCTAAATTGGATAAATCAAAATTGCTTACTCAGTGTTCACGCATTTCGTTAATCCCATTGCTGAGCACAAAATGTAACTTTTGATGTTTCGTTTTTTTCTCAGTATGTAACGATACATCACCTAGGACGTCAGATTTAGCCTATATTGTTACAGTGGCCTAAGGGTTGAGCCGTCAAACTCGAGATCAAAAGCTACGTGCTCGAACGGCAACAGGTCCCGACATTTTGTCATTGGAATGATAATTTACTCAGATTTCCTGACTCGCCCTAGGTTTAAATGGGTACCTAACCATAGAAAGCTGTTATTGTTAGACTGATAAGGATTTGAGCGCCAAGTAGGCAGCCACCATGTTTGCTTCCCGGGAAGTTGACAACGTATTGAAGGTCTGTCGGAGAAATAATGGATTGTAGAGCGTTCTGTACGGGGATAAGGGCTATATAAATGCTCTCTATTATTGCTGTTATTCTTATCCCCTTTACATCAGTCCTGTTGTCTTACGGGAATAAGGGCTGGGAATTGCTCTCTGCTGTTATTTATTTTAATCCCTTTTACACGTTTCGTGCACGTTTCCAATGAATGAACTTAAAAAAAAAAATTTAAAAAATTAAAAACACAATCTTGAACCGCTGGATTAATGCTGTTCACATTTAGATGAAACTTCCCGTTCTGTTTTATATGTTTTGCTCTAGTTGGATTTGTCGATTACACATCGATGTGTCATCAGTAGGAAATTCAGAATAGATTTACTCACTGTAGAAGTTTCAACGTTGGCCAGTAAACCTTTGCATGTGACCTTTCATTAACTCAGTGAGGTGATGAAGTGAGTGACACACTGAATAGTTTCACGTGCTTCCAGGCATCTGCTTGAGAACCCCTGATCTATATGTCTGCCCATGCTATTAGAGGACATTGCAAAAATTTCGCGTGTCAGAGACTCGTTACAGGCTTGTAATCAACATATCAAGTGGAAAAGGTCTGTGACTGCTTAACTTATCCTGGGAAACACAGCATACAGGTACAATCATCTTTTTGATGGAAGCTCTAGTTTTTGTGAGCGGCAAACAGTTTAGACAATGTCTTTTCCTGTACTTTCATATATTGGTTTTAAGTCGTCCATTGCATAGAACAGGCAATGTCCTATCTGAAGCTCGGTTCTCTAATATTGGGACATGCCCGTAAGTATGCCCTCTTTATAATGGTGTGCACTTCTTCAGTAGTTCTCCTTAACAACTGATTTACCTTCTTTGTATAAAGAACGTTGAAGGTCGCAACAAACATTAAACATTATATTGCCCTGGAAAAGGGTGGATACATGCAGATATTTCTCTTACTGATTATGACAGCAACATCCAGTCCATATTGTGATCGGTATATAATGTTTGACGTACAACTCAATTTCGATTATAAAAAAAAACAATCGACACACTACAGCTTTTGAAGTAAAATTTTAAATGTCGTGATGCAATATGTCATAATCATCATCAGGATCTGTTACATTAGTCCGATTTGTCGAATTACCCAAGCAGTATGGACAGGCTTGGTAACATTAATCAATGATTATCCAACTGGTCATGATGTAATGTTATTATCCCATCGGTCTAAATTACTTACAATTATATAGAGGAAGCCACAGATACGCACACACACACATGCACAGGCCCACATTTACACAGAGATTAGCACCCTTAGGCTGTATTTAGTAACGATACGATATACGGGGATACTTCGACATAACCGCATCATACACCAGTCTACGACCTTGCTATGAGGGATGCTGTGGATCCGAAATAGAACAGCCTTGTAAGCTAATGGACTTGAATACATTGGCCACACGTAACATTAACACAAAAACATCTTTGTTATCTGGTGCGTACTCTGTCTTGTTTGAATGATAAATGGATGAGAGGGCAAGGGGAATTGGGAACTCCCGACAAGAAATAATCAACAACAATAACGACCAAACAAAAAAAGGTGTAGGAACCTAGACCATCTTTCTTCTTGTAGAAAAGTTCTGTGAAGAAGGGAGAAGGTAGTGAGAATACGAAGAAAAAGGTGGGAATAACCTAGAAAATCTTACAAAAAATAGATTGTTTTGTTTTACTTTCAAAGAAGAAGCAACAGTTTTCAATCATTTTTGTTTTCTGCGTCAAATCACTTTCCATCTGTAGTTTCCAAAGGACAGTAAACTAAAAAGATTTAAAGAAAAAAAAGAAAAAGAGAGGGAAAGAGACAGGGTGATATTAAATTTTGAGATGATGAGATAAAATATCAGTGAAATTAACTGTCATTCTTACCACTGTTATTTTATGTTACTGTTTATCTGGTCTTCTTTGTTGTTGCTACTGTTGTTGTGATTACCCTGTATAGGATGTCTAGAGAAAAAAATGTGTTTCGTCCTCTTTCTCTCAACGTTTTCTTAATGAAACAAATACTGGTATTTTTTTGTGACCGTTGATTTTTCTATAATCCTGTAACCATCAGTGTTCTTTCAATTCTGCCCAAATTGACAACTGTGGAAAAGGTAGATACTTTTCACGTTATCAGGAGTTAGGCTTTTGGAAAATTTGACTTGCGGTTTTCTGTCTAGTTGGTAGTATAGAATTAATACTGTGCTTGACTAGACATCTTATGTTGTGGCGTAACAATGATAAATTTATATTATATTATGTGTATTATATCACAATAATAACTGATATTATGTCATAGATGGTCCATGGAAAGAGGAGAGGGTGGAGATGATGTTAATCAAGACCCCCTGGCGACCAAAACCAAAGTCTTTTTTTAACTTGTTCTGTTTAAAACTGCAAAGATAATGGCCAGCTTATTTAAAATATGATAAACACATAGTGTATTATTGTAAGTGAACTGTGAAGATTTTACAAAAGCTAAAAACTCTACCAAGTCACTGTCGACAAATAAATTTAAAACGGAAAATGGTAAATATCAATGCTGTATTAAAATGTTACTATTAACCATCGTCGCTAAGCGTTCGGTAGAAAATCTCACTTTGGTGCTAAGGATTCCATACAAACATCATCCTTTTGTTGATTTCATTATCTGTGCCAAACTGAGTGTTTTTAGTGACCCAGAAAAATCATAATGTGACAAGTATATCTGTTTTCCTTTAAAGAGCACATATGGATAACTAAGTAATAAATTTATTGCTGTTGTTGATTTCATCTCCCAATGTAATGCAGTTTACAACGGTAACATGATTCCCGTTTTTGTTATTGTAGTTGTTGTTTTTTGTTGTGTCAATCTCATGCAAGTTTTATGAGCTGCAACAACAGGACTGGTTCACATTCGCCCACCGTGATCATTGATTTCTTTGTTCCTGCTTTTGTTGTTGTTGAAATGAAATATTGGATATCATTTACCTCGTATGTGATTGTGTCACGTGACGGCAAAGGAATTATAAAACAGTAAGCCTTTCCATTAAAGGTCGACAGATGATAAAATTATATTTGCTATTTGTTGAGAAACTCATTATGCGAGATAAAGTTAAGCCCTAAGGCTAGTACTGCACTATAACAAAAATTGTCTAACGATAGTTTAAACAGTTTTGTGGAAGGCCATAAAACTTGGTTTAGTCCTACAGCATCTAGACAAACACAACAGGAGAAGGGAGTGAAGTGTGTACTCAAGCCATCTTGTTGAAAATGGATGGGATTGAAACAGCTTCTGTTTGTGTCTTGATATTTTCTCTTAGGCTTCTACCGCATTAAGACAATCACGCTGTCTTCCACCTGCAAATGCTACAACAAGTCTTTCTCATGAGACCTAGCTGGATTCAGTCACGTAAGGACTTGCACGGGCAGGAGAGGACAGCCAACCGAAGTATTTGTCACTACGACATCAATGCAGAATACAAACTGTTTTCACTGTCGGCGCAGACGAAAAGACGAGTACGCCATACTCATTTCTACATCTACAAACCTCGTCAAAGCTGTGCCTAAAGACCGTCGAACCGACAGTTTTTGTCCTAGTGCTGTACTAGTTCACTTCGTCCATCCCTTTTATGACAATGAATAGATTTATGAATAAACCACGTGATAGATCTAACTTGATCTTCTGCGCCGACAGTGAAAACAGTCGGTACACAAATACTTCGGTTGGCTGTCCTCTCCTGCCCGTGCAAGTCCTTACGTGACTGAATCCAGCTAGGTCTCATGAGAAAGACTTGTTGTAGCATTTGCAGGTGGAAGACAGCGTGATTGTCTTAATGCGGTAGAAGCCTAAGAGAAAATATCAAGACACAAACAGAAGCTGTTTCAATCCCATCCATTTTCAACAAGATGGCTTGAGTACACACTTCACTCCCTTCTCCTGTTGTGTTTGTCTAGATGCTGTAGGACTAAACCAAGTTTTATGGCCTTCCACAAAACTGTTTAAACTATCGTTAGACAATTTTTGTTATAGTGCAGTACTAGCCTTAGGGCTTAACTTTATCTCGCATAATGAGTTTCTCAACAAATAGCAAATATAATTTTATCATCTGTCGACCTTTAATGGAAAGGCTTACTGTTTTATAATTCCTTTGCCGTCACGTGACACAATCACATACGAGGTAAATGATATCCAATATTTCATTTCAACAACAACAAAAGCAGGAACAAAGAAATCAATGATCACGGTGGGCGAATGTGAACCAGTCCTGTTGTTGCAGCTCATAAAACTTGCATGAGATTGACACAACAAAAAACAACAACTACAATAACAAAAACGGGAATCATGTTACCGTTGTAAACTGCATTACATTGGGAGATGAAATCAACAACAGCAATAAATTTATTACTTAGTTATCCATATGTGCTCTTTAAAGGAAAACAGATATACTTGTCACATTATGATTTTTCTGGGTCACTAAAAACACTCAGTTTGGCACAGATAATGAAATCAACAAAAGGATGATGTTTGTATGGAATCCTTAGCACCAAAGTGAGATTTTCTACCGAACGCTTAGCGACGATGGTTAATAGTAACATTTTAATACAGCATTGATATTTACCATTTTCCGTTTTAAATTTATTTGTCGACAGTGACTTGGTAGAGTTTTTAGCTTTTGTAAAATCTTCACAGTTCACTTACAATAATACACTATGTGTTTATCATATTTTAAATAAGCTGGCCATTATCTTTGCAGTTTTAAACAGAACAAGTTAAAAAAAGACTTTGGTTTTGGTCGCCAGGGGGTCTTGATTAACATCATCTCCACCCTCTCCTCTTTCCATGGACCATCTATGACATAATATCAGTTATTATTGTGATATAATACACATAATATAATATAAATTTATCATTGTTACGCCACAACATAAGATGTCTAGTCAAGCACAGTATTAATTCTATACTACCAACTAGACAGAAAACCGCAAGTCAAATTTTCCAAAAGCCTAACTCCTGATAACGTGAAAAGTATCTACCTTTTCCACAGTTGTCAATTTGGGCAGAATTGAAAGAACACTGATGGTTACAGGATTATAGAAAAATCAACGGTCACAAAAAAATACCAGTATTTGTTTCATTAAGAAAACGTTGAGAGAAAGAGGACGAAACACATTTTTTTCTCTAGACATCCTATACAGGGTAATCACAACAACAGTAGCAACAACAAAGAAGACCAGATAAACAGTAACATAAAATAACAGTGGTAAGAATGACAGTTAATTTCACTGATATTTTATCTCATCATCTCAAAATTTAATATCACCCTGTCTCTTTCCCTCTCTTTTTCTTTTTTTTCTTTAAATCTTTTTAGTTTACTGTCCTTTGGAAACTACAGATGGAAAGTGATTTGACGCAGAAAACAAAAATGATTGAAAACTGTTGCTTCTTCTTTGAAAGTAAAACAAAACAATCTATTTTTTGTAAGATTTTCTAGGTTATTCCCACCTTTTTCTTCGTATTCTCACTACCTTCTCCCTTCTTCACAGAACTTTTCTACAAGAAGAAAGATGGTCTAGGTTCCTACACCTTTTTTTGTTTGGTCGTTATTGTTGTTGATTATTTCTTGTCGGGAGTTCCCAATTCCCCTTGCCCTCTCATCCATTTATCATTCAAACAAGACAGAGTACGCACCAGATAACAAAGATGTTTTTGTGTTAATGTTACGTGTGGCCAATGTATTCAAGTCCATTAGCTTACAAGGCTGTTCTATTTCGGATCCACAGCATCCCTCATAGCAAGGTCGTAGACTGGTGTATGATGCGGTTATGTCGAAGTATCCCCGTATATCGTATCGTTACTAAATACAGCCTAAGGGTGCTAATCTCTGTGTAAATGTGGGCCTGTGCATGTGTGTGTGTGCGTATCTGTGGCTTCCTCTATATAATTGTAAGTAATTTAGACCGATGGGATAATAACATTACATCATGACCAGTTGGATAATCATTGATTAATGTTACCAAGCCTGTCCATACTGCTTGGGTAATTCGACAAATCGGACTAATGTAACAGATCCTGATGATGATTATGACATATTGCATCACGACATTTAAAATTTTACTTCAAAAGCTGTAGTGTGTCGATTGTTTTTTTTTATAATCGAAATTGAGTTGTACGTCAAACATTATATACCGATCACAATATGGACTGGATGTTGCTGTCATAATCAGTAAGAGAAATATCTGCATGTATCCACCCTTTTCCAGGGCAATATAATGTTTAATGTTTGTTGCGACCTTCAACGTTCTTTATACAAAGAAGGTAAATCAGTTGTTAAGGAGAACTACTGAAGAAGTGCACACCATTATAAAGAGGGCATACTTACGGGCATGTCCCAATATTAGAGAACCGAGCTTCAGATAGGACATTGCCTGTTCTATGCAATGGACGACTTAAAACCAATATATGAAAGTACAGGAAAAGACATTGTCTAAACTGTTTGCCGCTCACAAAAACTAGAGCTTCCATCAAAAAGATGATTGTACCTGTATGCTGTGTTTCCCAGGATAAGTTAAGCAGTCACAGACCTTTTCCACTTGATATGTTGATTACAAGCCTGTAACGAGTCTCTGACACGCGAAATTTTTGCAATGTCCTCTAATAGCATGGGCAGACATATAGATCAGGGGTTCTCAAGCAGATGCCTGGAAGCACGTGAAACTATTCAGTGTGTCACTCACTTCATCACCTCACTGAGTTAATGAAAGGTCACATGCAAAGGTTTACTGGCCAACGTTGAAACTTCTACAGTGAGTAAATCTATTCTGAATTTCCTACTGATGACACATCGATGTGTAATCGACAAATCCAACTAGAGCAAAACATATAAAACAGAACGGGAAGTTTCATCTAAATGTGAACAGCATTAATCCAGCGGTTCAAGATTGTGTTTTTAATTTTTTAAATTTTTTTTTTTAAGTTCATTCATTGGAAACGTGCACGAAACGTGTAAAAGGGATTAAAATAAATAACAGCAGAGAGCAATTCCCAGCCCTTATTCCCGTAAGACAACAGGACTGATGTAAAGGGGATAAGAATAACAGCAATAATAGAGAGCATTTATATAGCCCTTATCCCCGTACAGAACGCTCTACAATCCATTATTTCTCCGACAGACCTTCAATACGTTGTCAACTTCCCGGGAAGCAAACATGGTGGCTGCCTACTTGGCGCTCAAATCCTTATCAGTCTAACAATAACAGCTTTCTATGGTTAGGTACCCATTTAAACCTAGGGCGAGTCAGGAAATCTGAGTAAATTATCATTCCAATGACAAAATGTCGGGACCTGTTGCCGTTCGAGCACGTAGCTTTTGATCTCGAGTTTGACGGCTCAACCCTTAGGCCACTGTAACAATATAGGCTAAATCTGACGTCCTAGGTGATGTATCGTTACATACTGAGAAAAAAACGAAACATCAAAAGTTACATTTTGTGCTCAGCAATGGGATTAACGAAATGCGTGAACACTGAGTAAGCAATTTTGATTTATCCAATTTAGATTGATATTCATGTCAAAGGTACTATACAGTGACTCAGAGTGGCCTGTCATAAATAGTATTAATTTGACTTTAAATTTGGACTTTGCTTTAAAGTATTCGTTAGTTATATCTTTGAACATGAGTTCCGACTGCTGTCTTTATGTTTAAATTATTATGTATCCCTTCACTTTGTCAAGTTCTGATTGAAAAACCAATTAAAGCCATGTCATTGTATGTGAGTGCATGTTTTCCCAAAGACAATGTTCATCACCTAAACTTGATAATATTACTACTGCCATAATCTCAAAAATGTCAATAGAGAGACTGTAATCTCAAAGTTTCCATCATATCACATTTCATTCAGGTTAAAGAAACCAGAGTAAGGTGTTGAAAATAATAGAATCAGAGTACAGTTTTACTGTATTGTAGTTTGTTTGAAAAAAAAAAATCAACTGTACTCGTAAAGCATTGATGGACGAATCCGTAATCAAATCGGCCCTTTGACATTTTTCTGATCACTAAGGACATTTGGTGCTGTAGACCAGTGGTCGCCATCATTCTGAGGAACGCCATCCAGCCGTTCAGCTCAACCCTACAAGCCTCTGCATTCTCCTCCCACACACAATGTCCCATGCATCAGATTCGTTAATGGAATTCCAAGGTTAGCTATTAACTTCAGCCATACAGGAGGTAACTGCTCTACTTTAACTATACAAAAATAATATTCTGGGGAATTTATGAGGCAATTTCATGGCTGCGTTAAGGATCAGGATACCTCACAGAGACAGGGGTAGGAGTACAGAGGAGAAATACCAACATAATTTCTCTGTGTTTATTACAAGGTAGATATTGAAGAGTGAGACTGTTGATCAGAAAACAGTGTCAATTTTAGTCGGATTATCTTTATCGAGATCCAAAACTTCCATGAAATGCTTGAAGAAAAACAGAGTATGTTGAAGAATTACCACAATGTCCTTACAATGACGAAGCCTCTTTCTCTCTCTCTCTCTCTCTCTCTCCCCAAGGACATCAAAGACCATGGTCAGTCAGTTCTCTTTGTCGACAGTCCACCTTAATCCCTCAGTCTTACGAGATATGTCACTGGTTCGGACGTGTAACTGTTCAAGCTGTCAGTTTATGTTGTCCACTGTCTTCCTCTGTTCTTCTTTCTCTCTATTTTACTATCTCTTTTTCTAATTCATTTTTCCTCATTATGTCTCAAAATGTTTCGATTAATTTGTAGTAGAAAGTCACGGCGATTCTATGATTTAAAAAAAAATTTAAAAAAAATCAATCCCCGATTGCAGTAAGATATTTTGTTGTCTGTGAAATTTTATGAAGGAAATTTTGATTCTCTTGCAACACTAAGATCAGTTGTTATAGGATATTTTCTCATAACAGTCACAGAAAGATGGGGATAGTTATTTTTCTGTTTGTTAAATGGAAAAGGCGGAAGCAGTGTTACCCCAGCTGTTAGGTTATGGATTGTTATTTACTGGACGAATGTAGTCCTGCTCTAATGAATTATTAATGATAGGCGACATTAGAAGTAACATACTGGGAGGGGGGGGGGGGAGGGGAAGGAGGGGGGGGGGACGAAAATGGAATGAATCTATCTAGCAAATAAGAACGTGAGAGAATATATCAAAAAGTGATGACTAACTGCCACTGGAATGTAACAATATAAGTGTTTAATGTACGACTGCATCAAGTCCTCTCCTTTAGTGATATTTCAACATGTGTCAGATTATCATGCTATAAATTACTTCAAACGGTGTTTACTCTTCATCCCTGCCCCTGCCTCCTCCTCCAGTTCCC
>JBCEWB010119838.1:0-11540 GCA_039654565.1 Peronia peronii | reverse complement strand
ATATTTGAGATGCGACACAATGAAATCAGGCACTTGTCAAATTTTGAGCATATGGAATTATCGGTATCACTGTGAAGATTATTGATTTCCCTTTCTGTGTGTTAAAAAAATTTTATTTTACCTTAAGTAGAAGTTGAGATATTGGCAGTTAAAGACAATGGGGGTAACCTGTTGCTGCAACTGAATTTAGTGAGAAAATGGCGGATCATTTTTGTAAATCCTTATTAATCCTTATTAGGCCATGCCACTAGATTACAATTTAGGGGCATTTACTCAATCTGTTTCAGCAAATTTAACACTGAAATGCATTTTTAGATTGATATAGAAGGGTTTTGAAGAAAACAAAACTGCGTTAAAAATTCATTCATTGTTGAAAAACACTTGATTTCTCCAGTTGCCTCAGTTTGACGAGCACTTGATTTCATTGTGTTACATCTCATATATATATATATCATATATAACTCACAACAGCCTTTTAGACCTTAACTTTATTTCATGAAGATTGGAGGTTCTACAGTAGTAAGCAAGGTAATCACAATTTATTGCTAGTAAATGAATATATTTGCATTGCAGCACTAAATTTTATTTTTTGAAATCTTTAATGCGACACTCATACTGACTTCACTTTCAGCCAGTGGACAAACCTGAGCATTGCATACAGGCAAGAATACATGTCCGGAGAAAATGAACTGTCTGTCTGTAGTCATCCAGTGATCGAAAGCAGTGACAGTAGCCACAGGATACAATTAAAAACTGCTTTATGTGGACTCAAGGCCTTGACATTCAATGACAAGAGAGTGAGTTCATAGTTATTTTTACTATATTTCCTCTAAATATTTTTTGCCAAATATGTATATTGAATCTTTAATTTCATGTACCACATTTTGGGCATCATGAGATAGTTATGTCAGATGAGAAGTAAGCTGTTGAGATATGGAAATCTCATGATGTTAATATATCTTTATATTATGGGTAAATAGTATCATGTGCAGATTGTAAAAGGTTACCTATTACCTTTTAATTTGTTAAAAACATTAATAGACTGATTATCTACTGAACCAGAACACTGACACAATTTATGATCTGCACAGATTCCAGTTGGTGATAAGGAATGGAATGTGTTACTTCCATTGTTATCTTTCTTGATCTAATATTGTGTTAGTTCATTGGTTCATTTCAATAGTAATAATAAATAATGAGTTACTTCTTACTTTCATATTGGAGATCCACTTCTTTACACACATTTGATTGATTGAAGGACAAGATTTTTAACTACATGTATTGTAGTTTCAAGACAATCATGTTTACTTCCTTTGTGATGCGTGAGCTGCAAATTAAGAAGACACAGTAATTACCATTTATAAAATTTTATCTCCAGCATATCGTTAAAGATTACTCTGAAGGGGAATAAAAACAAAAATAGTATTTGTTTTAATTTTCAGTTCTCAGCTTATTCTTTTTATGTTGTTGCAGATTGTCGCCCTTTGTGAAAAGAAAGCAATTTGTATTATTCCTAATTTATCTGCAAAGCCAGTGGATGTTTACGCCCATGAACTTCAAAGAAATGCTGTGAAAATTAAGATGCTTGGAGACCTTGTTATAGTACTGACAGGTAAGTGTTAATGAAAAGGTCCATTATCATTTTTGCATAATGTTACCCTCATGTTACTAATTGCATAACAGTAATGAGTGACACTGATTTGCAGCCCGTCAAAATGAGTTGTGTTGATTTTCCACAATATTGAATCATTATGTCATGAAAAACCATAATTCTTACATTTTCATTTGATGAGTAAAGTTTTGAGCTAGCTTGGCTGTGCTTAGAAATATTGCAAACAGCATCTATGTCGGACCACTTTCATCACATTCAACTCCCAATTTTTCTGTTTATCCAATGACTAATGGCTTATTCTGACTGGCCACAAGATATGTTTATGTACATTTTTTGAAATTGCTTAAAACTATGGTCAGGGTTGCTCTTTTCAAAGAATGTGCATTTTATATTTTAATTGTTCTTTACTTTATGTTAAATTGAGGATAGTCATTTGTCTTTGATGCACTGTGATTTTAGATTAGTGAATGTATTTTTTCTGCTCAGAAAATTTCAAAAACCTTTTGCTCACTGAGTAATGACTTTATTTCATTTTGCATCTGTTGAGTGTACCACTGTTTCCAGCAGCCATCTTCGTGGCCTCTGCAGTTCCAGCCCCCGTTCCAGGTGACTCAGGTATCTCTGAATGTGTAGATTGTTGTAGCAAAAAAAAAGAAAACTGGCAATGTGTTTGATTGATCATCATAACAGATGAAGGCAAAGTTGAGACAACTCAGATTATGACAGACAACAAAGGAAGAGTGTCCTTCATCCCCTGGCAAACACTGTTGGATGTCAGTCGGGGGCAGAATGGAGATCTTAGCATGGTTTCTCACAAAGTCAAAGACTTTGCCATAGAAGGCCAGGTTTTTGCTGCCATCGTAGAAAATGGTAAGAACATTAAACATCACTTATTTTACGTTTTTCAGGACCACTGGTGAATGATGTCATAGGGCCTGAATCTGGAGAAAAAGAAATAAAAGCCAAAACAAAAGGAAAAGCTATTCTCTCTCACCATAGTTTGTCTTGTCTTTGTTCTTATTTTTCCAAATCAGTGCTTGAATATCATAGGGGGGAACTGTATTTCAATAATAATAACTAGTAATAATTAGCATATTATTACAATGTTATTGTTTCATTGGATGGGATGGCTGGAACTCCATTATTACAATTTACAAATTCTTTGAGAGAAATACCAAGACAGTAGTGTGTCTGTTAGTGACCATGAAGTGTGTGTCTGCTGTCGGCAGTGTTACTACACTCTAAAACGGTTAATACGAAATTTACTAGGAATGGAAATCCTTTCATTTTATTTGCCATTTTGTAATAACTGAAAAGACCATTCTGAAACAGTGAAGGCAACCTTTGGAAGCACTTTCTCAATAGTGCCTCTCAAGAGACATTGACAAGTACAACTGGTTTGGCTGACTGAGTGTCTGTAAGAGTATGATTAAAAAGGCAAAATCCAATCCATCCTCTGATACCGTGGTTTTGTGGCTATTAATAGCAATGAAATCATAATAGCCTCACACATACATATATAGTACACAACACCCTCTCACAATACATCATACTTGATTGGGGCCATAAGCGACTGGTGAGGTGTAAAATGAGGGAGGGTATGTGTATGATTTCTACACCATTGCGTCCAAGGCCATACCTTTCTTGTTGTGTCGCAGTGCTGGGCAGTACAGCACATTGGGGGTACTTGACACACTCACAGACGATTTCTTTGTCTGAAATTGATTCCCGTACCTGAGCTTGATCTTAGTTTACTCTTAATATGAAAAAAAACAGTGTGATCAGGGAAGCGAAAGACCTTCATAATAAAGGTAGATTTCGTATCAGCCCATAGTTTTATTTTGTATTGAGGGTGACAAATTACATCAAAATGACCGTTCCAAAAGATTCTTTCTTAACAACGCAAGTTTCGTTTTGGCGTTTTTTTAATAACTGTTTTAGAGTGTAGTTCCATTTTTGTGGCAGTGTCATCTTCTCATGTTGCACCAATGGATATCATTTCTTCTCTTCTAGAGCCAGGAGGGTGCTACCATTTGCTGAAATTTGAAAATATTTTGTAATAGTCATCTTATTATTTTTTATTGAAATTTCATGACTGGAAAAGTTGTTCAGTAAAAGTACATGCACTGACTGAATATACATATATGTACTGTAACTTCGCAGTATTCTTGGGTTTATCATTACTTGGCACGTTCATGAGGCAGCATAATTTACATCATTCATCACGTGGTATTGCTACCTTTGTACCTTCAGGCACTGTTTACCTGAGTTTTTTTGAGACAGTGGACCATACCAGCCTGAAGAGAAATCTTCAACTTGTTTACCAAGTGCCTTTCACCACAGGAAGCATGGGTCAGTTTACGAGGTTGAGCATCAGTCAAGAGGTAGGTCTCGTCCTGGCCATGATCGAGACTTACATGGCAGATGCTGGTTGGGCCTCCACACTGCATGTGCTGTACATTGACAAGGCCAGGACTAGCTGATGATAAAACATGAATGGAATTGTGCCATTTCAGATTGATCTTCTAGTGATAATAATATTTATAGGATCTTATTCTCTGTGCATTGCCTTAGCCAAGATATATAGATTATTAGTACTTGGCATAATCTGAATAGATATTTTTATTTCAGTCTGAATAAATAGTGAAACATTGTATAGAAAGACATTGTATTGATTGACTCAGGCAGATAATTAAATAGGTAATGTGGCCTAAGCCAGTTTTAGTTGTTGTATATAGAGTGTATTGATAGTGTAATACAGGTCAAAAAAATGCACAGCGAAAAGAGAGTTGGGGCATCACAGTGAAATATGTGTTGTGTACTGTATGTCAGAAAAACATAAACAGATATTATAAATGTATTAATGAGCCCAAATGAGCCATCTCATATGGATGCATTGTGAGTGCAAATTATATGTATTATGCACACAGAATGTAGAAAGACAATAATATAAGTATTATGTTGTATTTGAAATTATCCTGATTCTTGTGAATGTTATGTTGAATTAAATTATTATTGAGATGTGATTCTGTTTCTTTCATTATTGATTCGTATAACAAAGGAATAAATATGGTAGTCTCAAGCATGGTACATAGTTAGTAACCTGACTGACCTCGGCTGAGAGGCCAGCCTTGAGGTTATAAAGGGAAACACATTCCCAGCACTCTGCTTGTGAATTTGTGCTTGAAGTCACATTGCACAGCTATCAGAAATGTTTTTTTTATGTCTTAAAACCGCTAAAATCATCTTTACAATTTGTTCAAAGATTTCATAAACTGAAATTGTACACATTGAGTACAGGTAAATTTAATTTTGAACATTGCATAAATGTATGCCTAATTCAAGACAAAGTAGTAAACCAGCAGGCGGAAATAGACCAAAATTGGGGCAAGAGAAAAAAACCTGAAATATGAACTATGAATTTTTGTCAGTAGCATATATATAGGCAGGAAGTTTACATCACAGTAAGAATGTTGGTTAGTCTATATTTGTATGAGCAACGGGACATCATTTTGCAGATTATCTGCCCCTAACTCGCTCTCCCAATAGAGGGACTCAGTTGCCATTAGTGTAATTGGGAGATCATTTTGACCAGCCATATTACTGCCCTTTGCCCAAAAAAAAGAGGTGTTTAGCAAACAATGTAAAGAAGAAAAAAAATCCCTGTGCTTCTTGTCATTGGAAAGTTTGATCACCAGAAAAATTTTTATAGAATTATAACAATAAGAAAAAAACATTCTCTATATAGCATAATTTTTAAAAAAAATTTTTTTCATAGTGTATGTTTCAAGAAAAGGGCGTAAAAGTGTTTTTTTTTTCCTCTTTGCACTACTTGTTCAGTCCCTTTTTTCTTGTCTGGTAAAAGGAAGTAATAGGACTGAGCACAATGGTCTCCCATTTCTGATTTACAAAGTAAACAGCAGTTTGATACAGATTTAGAACTTCTCATTTTCTTTTTTTTTAACCTGTTTATTGTTCTAAATCCATAGAACTCACAGTTGATGCTCAGAATATCAAATTTTCAATTTTAAAAAAATGTTCAAAACGTTGCATTTTCTCTTGATAGAATAACAGACACAAAAAGGGAATGAGGAGAAATTAGCATTGCACAATTTAAAATTATTTAAATTGCAAACAAAACTCTGGGAAAATGAATAAATGTTGATAACTCAAGTAAGTCTAGAGGAATTTTTTTAGTGTTTTTTAATCCAGCATACACACTCATTCAACAGACAATTATTTAGAAACAGTTAAAACTAGCAAGATGTGAGAATGCATAACCACAGTAGTATGCTCATGAGTGGTTAACTAGTCAATGCTGTCCCAGCTTAGTTGAAGCAGTGTGATGCATGTATATACATGTAGCTATTTATTTTCTGTATGATACAGGGGAGATGCAGATCCTGGAAATGAGATTTTGGGGTCAAAACATCAGAATCATTTTTTTTTTCTATTTTTAGACACTTTGACCACATCTGATATGAGAAAAATACTGTTCGGGGCCGGAAAGAGCTGTTTTCTGCTCCAGTGTGGCATCAACATGGCACCAAAAGGAGACAATATAGAAAGATTATAAAAATTTAATTGTGATTTTCTCAAAATGTAAATTTTTTTCGCTTTTTTCCTTAAGGCTTTTTTATTTCTGAACCAATTGACTTCAAATCAGAAATATGTATATATTCTTCATAGCCCGTGTTTTATTAATAATATGCATCCCTTTTCCTAAATGTTATTCAGATTTTATTCTAAGGAAAATTGGATATTTGGCAGAAAATTGAGAAATATAAAGATTTATTTCAAAAATTTATGGCAAACATTGTATGGCATATAACCAAAACACAAATACATATTGTTTTTTATCTAGAGCTATTTTATTACTGTACCAAATTCTAAATGAGTAAATCATTATATTGAATACTGTAGGAGCCACAGGCCTTTGAAAATAGCTAATTTTCAAAACATAAAATCCACGATGGCAGCGGTGGCATGGCAACTGGATAAAAAACAAAATTTTTTCCACATTTTGCCTCTAATTTGAGCATACTGAATAAGAATTTCAAGCCTAAAAAGTCCTTTGTTTAAGCATTAAAAAAATCACTCTTTTGACCCCCACCCTCCTTAAGGGGAGGGCCCCGCATCTTCCTTAAGAGGTCCTGAGAATGAGAATGACTTTTTAAGCTTCAAATTCAAATTCAGCATGTTCATAGTAGAGGAAACATGTGAAAATGTTTTGTTTTATATCTGGTTGCTATGATAACCCCACCATAAAATATTTGTGTGTTGAAAATTAGCTAATATCAAAAACCTAAGACTCCTGGAGTATTGGTTGTAATTGTTAGCAATTTTGTAAATCAATAAAATAGCTCTATGTAAAAGGACAATATGCATTTGCTTATTGTTTATAGGTCATACAATGTCTGTCATAATTTTTTTAAATATGTGTTTTGACAGATTTATGAATTTCCCAATTTTTACCAGTTATCCATTTTTCCCTAAAAAATGTGAACAAAATTCAGAAAAACGGATGCATATCATGAAAACACATGCAATGGGAATATGTGTAAAATATTTAAAATTTGAAATCAGTTGGTTCAGAAATACAAAAAAGTCTTATGAAAAACAGTGAAAAAAAAACATATGTCTTGAGAAAATCACTATTGAATTTTCAGAATATTTATACAGTCTCTTAGTGGTGCTGTTTTGACGTTCTTGTGGGAGAAAAGCAGGTTTTCTGGTGCCAACCATTATTTTTCACATATCAGAAGAGTTGAAAATGTCCAAAAATAGCAAAAAACCAGTTTGATATTTTGACTCCAAATCCTCCTTTTTCAGGATCTGCAACACCCTCCCTTCCCTCATAAACACACTCTATTTAATTTAAGTATATGAACAAGGTAAAACTCATAACAAAATTAGATGCCCTTCATTTCAGATTTTTTGCTTTGGGAGCTTAAAGTTCAGGACCTTCACATCCCACAGAAGATAACATGTTTATTACAGTTCTTCAGCCCACAGTGCCATTTATTTATGCATTAAATGTCAGTCATTGAATGGTTGTTGTTGATAAATTTTTATGATTTAACGGATGGCTCCCCTATGTTTTCTCATCTTGTGCAGTGTACATAATTATGTTTTAAGAATTGTTAAATAACAGAGGCAATGTTTATTTCAGTGGTCTCTGTCTAACAACTCACTGCCTAAGAGCCGGCTCCGCCTAAGAGCCCACTTCTGCTGCGGAACAGAATTTTTTCTCTATAATTTGCCACACATAGAACCCGCTTCCAAATCAAAAATCCGCCTAAGAACCCGGTGTCAGGCCAAGATATGCGAGTACTTATGGTGTAATTTCATATCAGATCGTCCACGAGAGAAACGCACAGTGCTAGGTGTGCAGTAAAATAGGGATGGGGTGGAGGACACAGGTAGACAAGGAGTGGAAGTGATGGTTGATGGATGACCGCATGATCGGGCCACATTGTGAACTAACCGGTAAGCATTTCTTTGTTTGACAACACATCGGACAGCACCGGTGATTGGCTTTGTGTATAAGGAGGAATAAGTTTAGCCTCCTGATTGGTCAATTGTTTTCCTTCTTCTGTCGATCTGGCTTATTTTAAACACTTGAGTCACTCGTGAGATTTTCCATAGGGTAATATAACAATATTATATTTTCATTCATAAATGATATTGTTACGTGAAAACGCACTTGTCATTTAAACGCGAGGCATTCTTGATGAAAATTATACCCAAGAAAAGTCATGAATTGTTAGATTTAATTATAACACTCATAAAGGGGATAAAGTTATTCTTATTCAGATACTTTAACTAACAGTAAGGATCAATTAATCATAGTAGTGAAAACAGTATGTGGTCAGATGGGTTGTCTAACTTTTCAATCCACTTAAGAACCCGTCCACCCAAAAGCCTGCTTTTTTGTCTCCCAGCGACCGGGCTTTTATGTCTGAAGTAGAGACCACTGTTTTTTTGTTTTTTTTTTCAAGTAGCAAAAACATGGAATTTTTATGATATTCCATTAGTTGCCAGATAATGAATGTTAATAGCAGTCCAACTTTGGTTGTCAGTAGTCTGACGATATAGCAGTGAAATACATGTAGTTTAATGATGACTGTTTAGCTTAGTTTATAACAAAATTTTGTGGGTTTTCACTATGCCCACATAACTTGATAACCACATAACGTGATAGGCATGCAGCTATCTCCACGGGACGTTTTCTGTACAATATTAAATTAGTTTTTCTGTACAATATTTGATTATCCAAACTTATATACATGTATACACATTTTGATATGCCTTTCATAACTTGTAGTATGCATCGTCCATACAGTGTTATACATGTATTTCATATATACATGTATCTACTTTGACCAGATTTTGTGTTAGGCACAATATAGCTGTATCGTGGTGATGTGCCGTTAAATCTCAACACAAACAAACAACCACTACTTCTCACATAGTCAAGACAAATATATGCATTGATTCCTCGTGGGAGTTGATACTTGTACAGAAATTTTAGAGAAACTCATTCAGGATCAAGAAAATTGTTTACAAAAACTATTTATCATAATAAAAAAAAAAAGTTAGTACTGCATTTTCAAGAATTACATAGTTTTTATCAGTGTGATTTCAAGAGAATTTGTTTATGATGAAAAATAAATGTCATTGGCTGTTGTGATAGTTTATTGACAGCAAATTTATCACATGTTATGGAAGCTGTCAGTAACTCAGTATGCACATGTTCTTGAAATCCAAATGTTCCATTTCTCCAGCTTACAAGGTTATGCACTGACTGCATATGTGGAGAGCAAGAATGGTGCCTAAGGCACAATTTGAGACTGTCAAATATTGATTATAACATGTCAGATGGTTTACCATGAAAATTGTTTTGGTTTGATTTATATAATTTGCATACCTTGTTGGACTGCCTCTTAGTCTTAATTGTCAAATCAGTTCAATTCAATTGGATTAATCTTATCTGAAAAGTTCATTTATCATCATTAAAGTGAATTGTCACACTATTTAGACATTTAGTTTTTCACTGGGAACAGAACCTTGACCTTACTTGTATTTGAAACTAAATTTTTTGCCCACTTTTTGCATTGAAATTAATTAGAGACATTTACCAAGAGCACTAGCAAGTTGGCTCCTTTTTCACTGAAGTCTAATAAGTTACATACATTCTGTTGTTGTCATTCTAAGCTAATGCGCCAGCAAAGTTTGTTGGATCCAGTAGCGAGATGACAAGGGGCTGATTCTTCATTGTCAACAATTCTTTCTACATTTACATGTATATGTATATCATTAGTGATTATCATGGTATGAAAAAGTAAAAATTCATCATTTGAAAGTTGCACTTCATATTGCCATATAATTTTGTGGTTTATTCATTCAGTGTTAGTGAAGGATATCACTGAACATCTTCTCTCCCACTTTGGCATCTTTTACACCTCAGGGCATGGTACTATTGTGCCCAGAGATTCCAATTTGTTATTGTACAATTTTGATTGCAATACATGTACATGTATGTAATTGTGCTGTATATCTGCATTAATTCTTTTTTATTTCATGCTAGAGATTTAATGTCAAGAATGTATTGTTGGTTTACATAAAAAAAAAAAACTTGGTAAACAATAGAAGCTGGAAGATGGTAAAAAATGGAACAGAAAATGAATCATGGTGAAAATTTCATAATTTTCTGAAGCTATCTACAGAGATGGAGCAAACTGCACTCTAACACAGTTATTTAGAAAACACTTAAAACGAAACTTGCATCATTAAGAAAGAATCTTTGGGAACATTTTTTTTGCTATGTAATTTCTTATGCTTACAAAGAAATAAAACGATGGGCTGATACGAAAGCTACGCTTATAACGAACGGTTTTCATTTCCCTGATCGCACTTTTCTTCATATTAAGCGTAAACAAGACCAAGCTCAGGTACCGGACCAGTTCCCTTCGACAAATAAATTATCATCCCTGAGTGCGTCAAGTAGGCCTGCCGGTACTCGCAGTGTGCTGTACTGCCCAGCAGTATGACACAACAAGCCCTGACAAAGAAATCATCTGTGAGCGAGTCAAGTACCGGTGCCCACAATGTGCTGTACTGCCTAGTGGTATGAAACTGAGGGTAAGGCCTGAGGCACAAACGTGTAGAAATAATGCACCTACCGTCCCCCGTTTCAGGCCTAACCTGTCGCTCATGGCCCCATTCGAGTATGATTTACCATGAGAGGGTGTCAGGTATTACATGCATGTGTGGGGCTATAATGATTTCGTCGTTATTTATAGCCACACAACCACAGTATCAGAGGATTCAGCTGAGATAACCACCCCCAAGGAGATTGAAAGGCTCAAGTACACCGTAAACCGTATCAGAGGATGGCTTGGCCTTTGTCTTTTCAATCATACACTATACACACTTCCACTTGTAGGCATTCAGTCCTTCCACTTGCAGGTATTCGGTCAGTCAAACTAGTCGTGCTTGTCAGTGTTTCTTGAAAGCCAGCTTTGAGGAGTCGATAGGTATCCTTCAGTTTCATATTAAAAATTGTGAGCTTTAAGTTGACGATAAAGCTATTTTAGATCTAGGCTGGCTATCAATGATGAATTCATCAAAGCTAAACATGTTAAAACATAGGAGAATAGGTGTATCACTGCAGTTCAAAAGAACACTAATTTGTGAAGTTGATGAAGGTTTCCTGAAAAAGTCAAATATCTGCAGAAAATATGCCATTCCAAACTCCACTTTGTCTACAATCTTGAAGAATTAAAAAAAAAAAAAAAAGGCAGAAAAACCACAAACAAACGACACAACAGCTACATAACCACACATTTTATATGTATATGACCTATTGCCAAGCAAGGACTGTTGAAATCTATCATGACAATTTCCACTGGATGGTGTCACATTC
>JBCEWB010119837.1:1050-27347 GCA_039654565.1 Peronia peronii | reverse complement strand
ACATCGGTGACAGTCTCCAAAGCCGAAAATCTGTTGTTCACTGCCACTGCAAAACTGTCTTTGAGTGTACTGTCTGTCTTTAACAGTTTGAAATTATAAATTGGTTGATGTTTTGTCTTTATAAGGACTCTCAACTTCAAGTTGAATGTGCATACCACAGGGATATGGTCACTACCACAGTCTGCTCCCGGCATTGACTTTGCTGATTTAACTGCATTACAAAAGCGAGACGGACCAGGAAGTAATCAATCTGGTTGCGTTGCCTATCGCCTGGGCTCATACATGTCCATTTTCTTCTTGGATGATTTTCATATCATGTATTTGTTGCTATATATTCAATTACCGTACACCATTCCACCAGTAATTCTCCCCTTTCATTAATTTCACCGAGCCCATGTGGGCCAATGATGTTTCCAATTCTATTTCCTCCAAACTTGGCATTGAAATCGCCCATTATGATCTTGACATCGGATGATTTCAGTTGCTTCAGCGTTTCCTCCAGATTTTCATAGAACGCCTCTATTTCTGCATCATCATGGTCTGCTGTTGAAGCATATATCTGTAGGATGCTGATGTCAAAAGGTCTGGCATTGAGAGTCACTGCCATGATCCGATCTGATACTGGCCAGTAGCCTTTTAGTGTCTTCATTATGTTGGGTGAGAGTATTATGCCGACGCCTCTGTGATGTTGGTCTCCTCCAGAGTAGAGCATTTTATAGCCATCTGATGTAAATTCTCCTGCTCCTTTCCATCTCACCTCCGCAAGCCCTAAAATGTCAATCTCCATTCTTTTCATTTCACTTTTAACATTCTCAAATTTGCCACTCTGGTGCAGGCTTCTTACGTTCCACGTTGCTATGAAAGACGTATACAGAACGGTAAAAAAACAAAAATGTCAGGGAAAATATACAACACTTTGGGCCTGTACAAAGATCACTTCATTGACATTTTCGAGAGAAATATAAGGAATAACTGAAAGTGTAATGGACAGAATGCTCATATATCAATGGATAGACAAAAAGTTAGCAAAACAATATGTTTGGTACTACCTGACTTTTTCATCGCCTGAAGTTCCTGCATCTGATGTAACACTTTCTAGTCTTTGCAACACTTGATTTTTTATTGCCTGGACTGAAAAATAAGAAAAGCATGGCCATGGACAACTTTAACTATTTAGTAATAAGAATAAGAATAAGAGAGTGCATTTAAAAAGCACTGATACCTGTACAATGCAGGTTCTAAGGGTCTTACAAATTATTGTTGTTCCAACAGACCCAAGGGAGACATTTACATACAATCTCAGCTTCCTAGAGACCATACAAGATGGCTGCTAAGTCAAAATCCTATCAATTTCACAATGATGTTCACTGTCTGAAGTCGGGTACCTACTGTAACGTGAGTCAAGTCAACATTCTCTCATAATTGTAGCACCGCCCTTTGAATGAATTGTTTTGTTTTCATTTTGCTTTTTTTCCTCATATCCTTTAGACACAACTAACAGATTACAAGTTAATTTATTAAAAAATGGTTTCCCTTAAAATTTTATCTTTGTTTATATCAGTGGAAGTACCAAACAATACTACTGAATGTCTAAAAATAACAATAGACATATTTGTAAATAAATTGTATCTAGACATTAATACATGTTTAAGTGTGTGCTTTTGCAGAATTGGCCAACTAACTTTCTGGATCTTCATCTGTTTCTTCATCCATTTCAGATTCAGCTTCTTTGCGGAAGAATTCCTGCAAAAAGGTGGCAAATGCTCCCTCATGGGAGATTAGCTGTTCATAGGATCCTTCCTCTGAGATCTGCCCATTTGACATGACAATAATGTGATCTACCATAGGTAGCCACTGGATTCCATGGGTCACCAGCACACGAGTCTGAGGGGAAAGTAAAGAATCAGTACAATCAATGGGAAATTCAAGATTCAATCTCATGCACAGAAAATTTAAGATTCAGTCCAAATTCCAGGAAATTCAAGAGTCAGCCTAAATCAAAATAAATTCAATGTTGAGTCTATTCTATAGTAAATTCAAAATGCAATCTAAGCTAAGGAAAACAGTTACTATAGATGCCAACAAAGACAGTTGATTATATTAGTGTAATTATACCCAGTCTCATAAAATAGCATAGAAATTTAAATTGGTCAAGTAAATCCAAAAACCAATGAATTATCCATCCAGCAGATATATGCAAGTTATGAAAAGAACAAGAAAAAGAAAGCAATTTGCATTCCTTTATTCAATAAGGGAAGTCTATTCTCTTTGCTAATTTATGTCTTCTGTGCCTGTGTTCTGAGAAAATAAAAAAAAAAATCAACTTTATAAATGCACATTTCACTCATACTGACTGAATGTTTGGACAGAGACTATCTATTGGTAACTAACTCAATAAAATAATATAAACAAACAACAAATATGCAGAAGTAGACATGTTGAGATATTGATGACATTATCAAAAGCATAAATTTTTTAAACAACTTTTGATACTTCGTAATTTCAACAAACAAAATAGTAAGATGCAAATAAATATTGCCATAAATGAAAGAAAAAGGCAATAATATGTCTGCATATTGCTCTATTATAGTGATGGTCTTGTTAAACTTACTTTGCCTCCAAGGATCCCTTTGTTACTCAAAACCTCTGTAAAAATGTGTTTTCCCACATGAGAGTCAACAGCACTGAGAGGATCATCGAGGAAATATGTGTCAGCCATACTGTAGACTGCTCGAGCTAATGACACCCGCTGTTTCTGCCCACCGGATAAATTAATGCCCTGAGAAAGACAATTCAGCAAAAACTTTAGTAAGAAAGAACATAAACAAAATCATGATAAGTGGAAGTTTACAAATTATGGAATGACTTGTAATTCTTTGCTCAGACAGCTGCCATGATAGTAACAAAGAATATAATCTAATTAAAAATGTATCAATCATAGAATGACGGGACAGGGCAGGCTACTGTAGCAAGAGTTAGTATAGAATATGAGATGATACGATAAGCTATGATAGAATATGATGGTGCAAGATATTGATGAGGTAAGAGAGGAATGGACAGGATGGGCAATACTATACATAATAAGATAGGATATAATGACAGTGTAAGACATGACAGGACAGAGCAGGACTGGATATGGATAGCACAGGATATGATAGTATCAGATATAACAGGATAAGAGGACATAATAAGACAGTGCAGGTAGGAAAGGTATGGGCAGGCCAGGACAGGACAGAAAGGATACCAAAGGATAGGATAGGACAGGATAGGAGAGGAGCACAGGGGAGAGGATAGGGTAGGTGAAGATAGGATAAATAGGATAGGATGGGACAGGACACGATGGACAAGATAGGACTGGATAGCACAGGACAGGATAGAATATTATAGGATGTGATAGGACAGAACAGGAAATACAGCATAATATAAGATAGGGACAGAATACAATAAGATAGGGACAGTACAATTAGGATAGATGTGACAGGATAAGACAGCATAAAACAGAACAGGATATGGCAGGATAGGACATGACAGGGTAGGATATTAATCGTGATTTGTCACATTATATCATTGTCCTTTTTCTCACCTTTTCACCTATCTCTGTCTCATCATGGGCTGGCAGGATATCCAGATCTGGCTGAAGGGCACAGGCCTTGATCACTTTCTGATATTGGCTTTTGGAGAACGGGTTTCCAAATAGGATATTGTCCCTCAGTGTTGCATTCTGGATCCAGGCTTCTTGAGGTACATAGGCAATCCCATTCTGAAATTTGAAAAAGATTTCATCTCAAATCTTGCCTAAAATATCTATTGATCCGTACCTTACTGAAAAGAGTAGTTTTCAATATTAAAAATTTGTAGGACTGTCTTGGTAATGTTAGCAGTCCATAGGATGCAGGTGCCTCAGTAACTATCGTACTACTGGGTCAATATTAACAATTTCCAGGACTATCATGTTAACTCTTTATTATATAATATAATATAAAAACCATCATAATTGTAGGCTAATATTCACATATTCACATTCAAGGATAAACTTTGAGACTGGGTGAGATTTTAAAAACTGACAAAGTGTGCAATATAATTTGAATTAAAATCATTTATCTGGCTGCTTTGAAAAAAATAAGCAAGTAAAACAATGTTTACTAGATAATTACCACTAATTTTTATACTTTATGGACATTTCTTGACACGTTTTTTTTTATAATAATATATATATATGACTCATTAATTTCTGTCATTAAAAAACATCCACCTATCAAATGGAGTGACATTAAACTGCACACAGTGCTAATAATATGCAATACATTAAAGGTTTAAAGGCGGAAGTTAATTCACCTTCAAAGTAACTCTCCCTTCCACTTTCCTCATTTCACCCAACATGGCAGACAGCAGTGAGGACTTGCCTGAGCCAACTGTTCCCACAACAGCCACCAGTTGGCCAGGTTTTACTGACACGTTGATGCTGAAAAAAAGAACAAATACAGTGGTCTCCACCTAAGAACCCTCTGCCTAAGAGCCCGGTCTGCCTAAGAACGCGCCTCTGCTGCAAAATGGAATCTTTCTTCTATAATTTGCCTTCTAAGAACCCGCTCCGGGCGCTCCCAAATAAAAAAAATCCACTCAAGAGCCCGGTGTCAGGCCAAGATACCCGAGTACTTATGGTATGATTCCACATCATACTGTCCACTTGAGAGAAATGCACAGTGCCAGATGTGCAGTAAAATGGGGCAGGGGTGGAGAGAGAACAGGCAGATAAAGGAATAGAAGTGATGGTTGATGTATGAGTGCATAATCAAGCCACGTTGTTGACTAATATGTAACCATTTCTTTATTTGACAACACCTGGGAAAGCACCTGTGATCAGCTTTGTGGACAAGGAGGAGTAAGTTTAGCCTCCTGGCTGGTCAGCTGTTCTGCTACTTTGGTCGGTCTGTAAACACTTAGGTCACTTGTGTGATTATCCGCGAGTAGCATAGCAATATCATGTTTTCAGGAATGGTACCGTTATGTGAAAACTCAGACAGCGTTTAAATGCTGGGCGGCATTGGTGTAATTATATGCTAAAAAAGATCAAGAATTGCTATATCTAATTATAACATACACACAAGGAAGAAGGCTATACTTATTCACATAGATAAATCTTTAACTAACGGTAACAATCAACTAATCCTAGTAGTGAAGACGATCTATGGTCAGATGGGCTGCATAATTTTTCAATCCGCCTAAGAACCTGTCCACCTAAGAGCCTGCTTTTTTGTCTGCCGACAACCAGGTTTTTAGGCGGAGACCACTGTACTTATATACCACAATTTTCATGTTTCCCCATTATACTTCCAGGGAAACCACAATGTCCTGACCAAGTCATATGTATTTGTAATGAATCGGACTAGTGGTATAAATTTGTTCATCTAACTACCACATTGTTTACTGAATTAAATTGCTGAGTACAAATAAGCAGATCAAATGTTCAACATCCACAGCCTTATTTGTTTACAAATTAAATATTTGTTTAGGAGTTATAACATAGCAATAACTGTGATATCTGCACTTTAATTGCAAAGACTTTCATCTGTTATTCAGATCTCTACAATGATTCAAATCTTGCAGCTAACCAATGGAAAGGGTTTCAGAATTAATACATCTTCCACTGAAAACTATTGCAGTGAGATCACATTTCATTCAGCACTATTCCAGTTACAAGGATGTGTTGTTATTGTGTGTTTTAATGAATAATATGGGGAGAGGTTAAATGTATGTATGCTAATTTTGGTGTTCTTATTCCCAAGGAGAACAAAGAGCAGATGTAAATCTGCATGTAATACTTCAAAGCCTACAATGAGCATCCTGATACCCAAAGATGAGAAAAAGAGCTTACTTTCTGAGAGTTGGAAGAGGCATACTCCTGTCCCAAATGAAAGTGCCATGTTCTATCTTGACTGCATCATCTATTAGAAAGTAAGATAAAATTTGAGAGAGAGAGAAACTTTGCCTCACCAAATACAAACTGTCTCTGTAAAATGAATAAAAATATGAATACCTGAGGAAAAGAAATAATTTTCCTATGGAAAATAATTATAAAAGTGAACCAATCATCCATTTCAGTGTTAACCCAAAATCTCTCATCACTCACTTTATGTTCATTCATTATGGTCTAATCTGGTCATTTGAATAATATTTTTGCTTATTTGTATCATAAAATAATTACACTTGTGAAAGTAAATATCAAGATATTATGTGCAATGTTGATAACATACAGTAGCCCAGTATATCATTTTAAAACTCCAATAAACACTACTAGAAAACATTGAAACATTTTGGGAAGTATTTTAAAACTGAATACATTGCATTCATAACTAATAATTAAAATAAACCAGTTTGAAAGTTTTCTTAAAATCTGGGATCTTACAAGCATTTGGGTCACGGTGGACAACATCTGGGTCCAGGTCCTCACTGCTGAGAAATTTTGACACGCGACCAATAGACACATTAGCCTGGAGAGAATGAAAAATAAATATTAATTTTGAATACCATATTACCAACACATGTTATGCAAGTAGGTAAACTGAGTCTGAAATCAAACAATTCACTGATTAGTGCTCAAGGAAATGAAAATTAGTGTATTTTACATTAGTGAGGAAATTATTTGGCCAAGACTTTTCTGAATCATAATATTCATGTTCAAAGCTACTCCTGTAACCCCCTAGCCAGTAGGCTAAAATATAACTTTCTCAGTGAAGCCCTGTTTGATATCTGACTCAGTCCACCAGGATACACAATACATACATTCTTCACCAGCTGCTGAATACAGATTAAATGATGTTCTCTTATGTGCAGTACTCTGAAGAAGCACATCAAGTGATAGATATCTGAAAAAAAGCTCTTTTAAACAAATGTAACAATTTTCAGTCAGATGCTACTCATTATGGCTTACGCTTTTTCATAAATGTGAAACTGTCCACATTTGTACAACTGTAAAAATTAACTCTCTAAGACCCAGAGCAGCTTTCAAAAGCCAAATAGTAGTAGTGTACTGAAACAGATCTTTCTATGGTTGAGTATTGGTCTACATTAAAGTCTGTCTCTACAGTTACTTTCTCAAGTAAAACAACTAATTATCAGCTTAGAACCTGTTAAAACCATTTCTTTCTGTGTGTTAGATATCACTGCCCCAGAAACAGTTTTTTTGTTGTAGTTAAGACAATTTAATTCTGGGGTGATGATATGATACACTTACTGATTTGTTAGTTAATTGTAAGAAAACTTGAGATTTGTGCAAATCTACCTGGATGAGGAAAGGTATGATCATGGGCAGGGCTGACATTGGCATGCGCAGAATACCAAAGAGTGAGATAGCAACAAAGGCAGTGGCTGGATCCAGATATCCAGTGTCAGAAACTGCAATGTATGTGCCAAATGATACAAGCTGGACCTGCAGAGGAATCAATAATGAACATAATGAGTATAAATTGCACATTTGGTATTAGCTGTCTGGCAACAGATACAGACAAGGATGAAAAAGAAAGAGATAGGAAGGCAATATCTGACAATGGTCAGAAATGGAACTGGCTGAATCCAGAGAGCAGTCAAGGATAGAGAGGGTTGGAAATATTTAGTGGCCTCAGCTTCACAAACATTCTTATGACATTGATAGAAAACAAGGGAAAAGTTCTTAAGTGATAACTATCAAGATTTTAAAATGTTCATATAATCATATCATTGAGTCATAATATTAGTATAACTACATTATAATTTAATTGATAGAAATTTGGATGTGCATCAAAATGCATTTTATTTTGCCAACAAATTTAATAATGTTTTATCTCAATTTCAGAACTGTTAACTTTGAGCTTCATGCAAAACTACTTCTGCTACTATGGTTCTTTCTGTTTATGCAGACAACTGAAGTAATCTGGTGTTGTAGTGGCAAGTACTTAGATGGTTGTCCACTTTCTGCATCTGCAGTGCCTTTCATGACTAAATCTACTGATGTTTGAAACCATAGCCTGTTGGAGCATCTACAAGTGAGGACAGTGTAATATGTTGGTCTGAATTTGTGTGTGTGTGTAAGTGTGTTGTTTTCTTTGCTAATTTGTGGTCCTCCATTCTCTCTTGAATTTTGACTACGTCTTACCACTGCAAAACTATCAGACAATAAAACATGAAGTTTGAGTTAGACATCTTACCACATAAGGAGCACAGGTCCACACAAACATTGTTACAGCTATAAGGTAGGCAGTTTTCTTCAAAACTATCAGCTCCTTGGTTCTGATGTCGGTGATTTTTTTCAAGAATGATTCCTCCCATGCATACAATTTCAGAACCTTGGAAAGTGAAAAAACGGAGGTACAATGGATCATTCAATAATTGTACATATAAAAGTACTTCTAATATTTGTTTTCAAAACAAGAAATAAGACAGCCATGAATTAAAAAACATATTTAAGATCAATTTGTGTTCATCTTAGATTTAAATATATGATTATTATAAAATATTACCTAATTTACATTTATTATTTTTTGTTCATCAAAAGATGTATCCACAAATAACTTTAGAAGGAAATACCCAGGCAAATTCTGATTATATAATTTTATTACTTGTGACTTTATAAGGTATCAATCTTTGAATACTTCCAAGCCCATCGGGCAATGCAAATTTCATCTGAAAACTGCCCCAGTTAGAATAATATTAGTATTTTGTTTTGACAGGCAAACTTCTCTACCTCAAAGATCTCCTGACAACCAGTTGTCCTTTCAGAGCTTCATTCATAATTTGAATTTGCTCTTTTAAAATAAATAATTTTCACTTTTTTGAGAGGCAAAATCCTCTCTGTCCTGACTACCTGTTGAAAACCTGTTATCTCACCTTCATGCCATTTAGAACTTCATTCATAATTTTAATTCTCTCATCTTTGATCTTCATCTGTTGCAGTTGGTAGCCTTTTTGCTTGTAAGCTGCCCAGGCATTGACAGGCATCAGTAGAATCAGCACTCCAAGCCCAGCCATGGCAGAAGGTCCCAGTGTTCCCCACAACATGTACAGAGCTATCACAATCATCAGCGGCATGGACCAGACCATGTAGATAAAACCTGACAAACAGATTTAACAGAATTATAAGCACTTGAATTGAAATATTGTTAATACCTTTCTTAATTAGAAGACACAGCCAAATGATCAATGCTGCCCATCAAGAGGCTGATCTCAGTGCCCACTAGAGAGTGTGTCTACAAGTTTCCAGAATACCAAGGCAATAGTAGTGATAATTCTGGAGTCACAATCATCATCAAACTCAGTGGATGGTGCAAAGAGAACAATTTGTGAATTATCTGTGAAATTAATTAAATTTATATAAAGAATTTGCTAACAATTCTATTGAAATAATTATTTTGTATCCAGGCAGTAAACTGTGCAATTCTAAAATTTCATACAGCTATGTCAAGCAATATTCACCTTTTAAACTTGATATTAAAGAAGGTTTAATAAATACATGAATGTTGATCATTATATTACATAGAACAAACAAAGTTTAGAACTGGGGATAACAGCAGTGGGTTTTTGCATTTTTTTTGTTTGTTTTCAGAATAATTCATCACAGAACAGGCAAGTTCAATCACCTGTGACATCCTGTATTCTTTGACAGTCCACTGACATTAGGTTGACAATTTCTCCAACTGTTGATTCTTTCTTAGCCTCAATACTGATGGTCAGGGCCTGTACAACAAATGAAAAGTTGAATCATTTATCCTTTATTGAGTGACACTAAATGTGCATTTGTCTTGAAACAAAACAGGAAAAGGATGGGGAGTACACTAGAAATGCCTACTCATGGCCTACAAGGCATTTATACTAGGGAAACTAGACTACGGAGCAATAGTGTACGGAGGGGCAGTGAGAACAAATAAAGAAAAGGTAGACAAAGTTCAAAATTTTTTTTTTTTTAATTTTTTTTTTTTTTTTTTTTTGTTTAAGGAAAAATATGATTTGCTTCCTATTTGTTTTGTTGTTTGTTTTAAACAAAACCCCATCGAGATAACCTCCACTAGGAGGTTGAAAGATATATTCTAGAAAGTAACGTAACATGAAACAAAACTCTATGGCATGACATAAAACAAGTTTGCATGAGAGACCTATTTAATCAAATTCCAGCCAAAAATTTATTGTTGTAAATGTGCTACTGACACATGCAAGTATGCTATATTAAATGTTTTTTTATCTTGTTTCCTTGAAAAGAATTACCCATGTGAGGTAGATCCTTTGTACAATATTCAATTCACATAGAGTGTGCCTATGTCAACTTTATAAAATTATCAGCCATGTAAATTACTCTTACACTTTGCAGAATATGATCTGGTAAAAATTTGCTTCTAAAATAAAGGTGAACAATATAAAAAAATGGAAAGTTTGAATGAGACAAAACAAAACACTTAATGTAGAGCAGAGACAGAAGTAAAAGAAGAATAGAGCAACAGGCCTAAGATTATTTAGCAGAAATAATCGAATGGGGCAGGTTCCAACAATGGGCTGAGGGAGAGAGAAGACCACCTGACAAATGAAAACCGGATGTGTGCAAAAGCAAGTTACCTTCTTATAAACGGCTGATATGACAGCATTTTTGATGCGCATGCCCAGCGTCATGCTGACATGGAAGTGGTACTGGTAGATGCAGGTTTTCAGCATGGCCACCACAAAAAATGAACAAGCCAACACATAGCCTTTCCACTCCCTCTGTGTGTCTCTCTCCTGGGTGAAGGAGATCAACTCACTGGGGACAAAGGCAGGGTTTAAGAAGATTGATGAAAGAAAAACTCATATTTTGTGCTGAACTGACCATAAATTACTCATAAAAAGAACTGTTGATTTTCAAAATATAATTATAACAGGCCCTCATATTTAGTTTTGAAAGATGGTCTGCAAAATAACAGAACTGTGAAATATTGAGAATTCTGACATACTTACACCTAGACTTGTGTTCACACTGGTAAGCCCATCTTCCTTCATATAAATGTTAGCGCATATTGTTTTTGTTTTCTTTATGTGATGTTGAGCAATGGATGAACCTCTAATATCTATTTGAAATGCATTGTAGATATCCTAAAGTGTCAGTGCAAATTTTAAAAAAACACACTAAAATAATGCAACAAATGTATTCTGATTATCTGACAACAATTACCGTCTTCCATATATAAAAAAAAAGATCTCTATCATCATCAGCTTTCCACATACGTTTGAAAGCATAAAGAGACAGAAAACAATGATCAGACAAATCCATAAAACCAGAATCATTAATGTTTATGTAAACACTCCTTACTCTAGAAATGTCATTCTGAAGCCACTAAATTTCCTGTCACTAATAGATACTAGATCTAGTATTCAGTTAAGATGAATTCTCTAATTTAGTTTGTTCAATATCACAATCATTGTGTATATGCTGCAGAAAAGGCAGTGTACCATCCCTCAAACTAATATAAAAGAAGTTACAAACTTACTCAATAAGGAGTGGGGTCACAAAGGTCAATAGATCTGAGAAAAGTTTGAGCAGCTGGAATGAAGAAAGAAAGTTTAAGTTGAAAAATTTGTCTCTTTCAGCACTGAAGAAAATAATTTAATGAAACATAAAATTATAATGTCGCAACACAATAAAGATTCTTTATGTCAAAACATATTGTGTGCATAGTGTTAAGATATTATGTTTACACTGCTTTTATTTGTTTAGATGATGTCATTTTTGTTTAAGTTTCTCACCAGTGGATCTTGAGAGAGAGTTCTAGTTGTTTCAGACCTTTACATTTCTCAACGACTCATGGTCACCATAGTTTTCTTCACTTATCTATGGACATTGGTTGTTGTTGTTTTTTTTTTTTTTTTGCTTTCTTTACTGTACACATTTTCTTGTATCTTTTATTAATTATACAATTTTGTACAATTGATCGTATAATTGTACAATTCTTCTGAGTACTTTCACTTCTTCAAGCCTTTATGTTTTCCAAGGATCAGTGTTAACCATCTTAAATTTCTTCATTTGTCTATTTATTCAGTCAATGTAAAATAAATAATGTAAAGTTGTAAGACGAAACAGAAAAGTTGGCTGCACCTGAGAAATGAAAATTGACACTCCAAACACTTTGATGATAACTTTGGTGAGTGAGGGCTTTACAAGAGTTGTATTTTCATTCTTTGATTTGGAAAATTCAACTGCATCTTTGTCCAACAGTGGTGATCTCTCTGAGATGCCATTTCTTGGTTTGTGATAGCCTGAGGCAGACAGGGTTTCTTTGCTGAAATGAGAAGACAGTAAAAAATACTAAATATTAAGAACAATGAATATAGCATGAAGATTAAACAATGTTTAGCAAATCTTATATTAGTTTTTAATTGTATAATGCTAACAAAATAGATTCTGCTAAGACATCTAGTGACTTGCAGGTTACATAGTTTGAAAACACTTCATATGTTCCTGATATCAAGAATTGTGTTTTCTATGTACCAATTTGAAAATTTTTAGACATGCCCACTAGCAGCTGCATCCTTACGCACACAATGAGAGACAGTGCATAACACAATAGATATATGGGTAAAGAGACTACTTATCTCAAGGCTGAGCCATCTATATAAGTTGTCAACAAATTCTCATGTGCAATGCACAGTTTTTCATTCTGTGACATCAAACATTGATAGACAAGTTGTAAAAAAAATATCGATTTCTCAAGATAATAATGCAACCAAAAGATTATTCCTTTCTAGTATGAGTTCTTTATTTCTTTTCTGGCTTATGAATTTGCAAATCTGATCAAACTATATCTCGTGGCATGCTTGGACACAAATTGTATGGCAAGGTTTCGGTTTCTGATTGATTACGTTCATTCTTTCCCTATGATTTCAGACTTTCAAAATCTCATGACCAAAATCAAACATAACTTTAAGCTTATGCTCACAATGCAAAGTTGAAAACTATATTTTTTTTTGTATATTTCTCTAAAGATGAATCAGATGATGGAAAAGTAACAATCAATCAAATAAAGAAACACAAACCTTCTGATTTTATTGATAGCTTTACATTTCCTTCTCTCTAGTTCCCAAGCTCTTTCAAATGGGGGTAAAACATTCACAGCTTGGTCTCGAGGGTTGAGCCCAAATACATCATTTTCAACCAATGACTTCTTGTAACCTAAACGCAGCAATCTGCACAGATATAGAAATAATCACAAAATGACATGCAATACTCCTTAACAATGCTAATGAGTCAAACTTTTTTTTTTTTTAATATCTCGTCAATCTATTATGAATTATACAGCCTGTTTTCAAATATTTGGCTAACAGAGATATCTTTTTTATTTTGTCTTCGATGTTAGTCAAAGTATACCAATGAATAGAAACTATCATTAAATTTAAAAACTAGTACAAAATCATGATAGATGGTTGATGAGACAAATATTTACAAATTTAAATACTACATTCTGTTGGATCATAATTAATATCTCAAATCCCTCAGATCGATAACTGATTGTACAATATAAATTATAAAATATATTATACATAATGAATAAAAAAAGTCACATTATACTGTATGTTATAAAGCAAAAACATAGAGTGTAGGCATTTTGGTGTATAAAGTATTAACAATTTTCTTGTGCATAATATGTGAATAATAAGTGGAGTAAACTCACAGTCTCATGTAGTAGAAACCCATAGCTATCACTAGATTATAGTGAAGTCACCTAAATTTAAGTTTCCACAGTTTGAAAGAAAAAAAAAGTTAAAATACCTAAATCTAAGCGCGAGATTCATATGTGTGACTTATCACGACGGTTTGGTCCACAAGGTACATCGGGCAGTTTCAAGCAAATGGGGCAGAAAGGTCAGAGAGGGATCAGATGGTAGAATTTGGGATTTTTGCACCAACCTATTCTTTAAGCATCATTGCACCATGTAAACATATTAAAACATGGAATTAAACTCGAAAACTAGGTAAAAATCACTTTTAAAAATGTAGGGTCCATTGCTGAGGAGATATAATGCAAAACTTTGAAAGCAAATTTCTCAGAATTTTTATTTCTTTCGACAACCGCGTGAAACAGCTTTAGATGCTCATAACTTTGTTAAATAACATCACTGAGCAATGAAACTGGTGTCACAGGATAGCTGAGAGATCACTCTTTCACACTGTATCAATCACTCAATTTGCCCAAAATGGACCTTGTGGATCGAACCATCATGATGCATCACATGTGATTGTCCACTTTTTCTCAATATAAAAATTGCAGTCTTTTATATCTCATCTCCGACAAATACACGAATAGGTCAAAAATACAAAATGTAAATATTTACTTGTGAACCCAGAAATAGACAATCTGACTTGGAAATGATGCTGTTACTTCTGGGCATTCAGGCTGAAATACAAAAGAAAAGAAGTCAGGTATACTAGCAATATGAATCCTCACTGAGAGAAATATAAGTGGCTCAACTGCACCACTGATATCAACAAAATAGCACTAACAAGGAGTCTGATTATTACTGGTTTTTGTTTGTTTTGTTTTTTTAAAGGAAAAAGATGTTCTGATGATGCAGTGATTTTATTTAAAAAGAAAGACAAAATGCTACCCATTTTAGAAGATGATTTTTAGATAGACTGACAAAAGCTAGTAGTATTTTCAGACTAGGTGGCACTTGCTGTCCTACACAAAATGTTATATAACTATAAACAAATGACATTCATGATATCCACAACAAATCTCCTACATCATTTATGCATTAAGTGAGATGTCAAATGTGACACTGGTGAAGAAATTTGATTTTTGTGAGCATGGGTCAGAGTAATTAACTCTGGGAATGTCTCATGGAAGAACAATTATAGTTAAATTATTTTGGTGTCAAAGTAAAGTACTCTCATATCTTTTTTCCTTGACCAAATAATTCTACTTCAAAAATTTAATTAGATTCATTTCGTTTGGTCATGTGACATGTATAATGCATGAAACCTGCAAGATAAGACATCTTTGCAGGTAGATTTATCAAGGATACTCTGGAAAGTAAAAAAAAAAACATACCCTTGCCCCAAGCTGTCTATATCCTCTCCGTCTGGCTCTGTCTGCCTTGCAAAGTAGCAAAAATTCCAATACGAGGATGCCAAAGTAGACATAAAACAAAGCAAAGCTAAATTCATCTGAATTTTGTTCCTGAAATTCAAAACAATCATAACTTAATTAGTCATCATCTATATCAACATCTTATGCATATATATTTTCAGCTGATATTGAAGTAAAAAGCCCAACTATAACCATATTATCGCATCCTTTTCATTTATCACTATCTTTCCTTAAATCTTTTCACTGAAATTAACTGTCATCTTTTATGGAAACCAGTCAACAGCTTTTCAACTACTACTGGCTTGTTGAAAATCTCATTTTCTTTTTTGTTTTCTTACTTTTAATTTATCAAGGTCTTTTAGTTTCACAACATGTATCCAAAAGTGAAAAAAAATCAACATCATCATTATCTTCAGTAAAATATAGTCAGACTATCAAAGGGATGACTTACATGAATGTATCATTAACTGGACAAACACAGTATATCATCTATGCAGTGGGTTGTTTGCTTTGAGAAGGAGCAGACAAATATAAATTTCCTGACATGAGTGTGTCAAAACCACAATTTTAAAGTCTTGTTCATACCTCTTCAATGATTTTAGAATAGAAAGGTATGACTCCTGCTAATACCAACAGCATGAACGCAATGAAAAGAACTCCTGAGGTGATAAAACCATAGTATCTCTCTACTTGTATCAAAACTACCACCAGAAACTGAAACAAACAAATAAAATATAATAAATTCTTGTTATTCCATAAGGCATTATATTGTTATACCAGACTTTAACAATCAATTTTGTTGTCAAGAAATGGTACTTCTTAGTCTGAGATTCTAGTAATTTTTTTACTTTCTTATTACTTACTTTCTACAGCTTAGGCTATTTGGGAATGAACTTTATGATAGCATTTTGAACTTGATTATAGATGATGATACAGTTTTTTACATTCTGCACTCAGAAAAATGTCTTGAATGCAATGGTGAGCCCAGAATAGAAGTAAATAAAATATATATTATGGTGGGTAACCTGGTACAAGTGATGACAGGGTGGAGCAGGTCAGATATGGTAAGCATGTATTCGACATCTGTTTGGAAGGAAACTATGAGTCATTCAGAGTCAGCTGTGCCATTGCCTTCGAGACTCATTTTAAATGCCAAGTGTTAACTCTTCATATTGTGTATTTTCTAATGCAAAGAGAGACAGCTGAGCTGATATTGATAAGTCAGCACTTATCAAACCTGTTATGAATTTACCTGTGAAATAACTAAGCAATTTGCCTATTATAGACTATTTTTGTTTCACAATGGATATGACAACAGAGCCCTAAACAAAAAAATTTAATCGGTGCCTTTTTGACACATACTCATATGATTGGACAAGTATTTATATAACCAATTGCAAAACATAGAGCCTTCTAGGTGTGTCAACCATAAACAAAAAAAAAATAATCTACTTAGGAGCAGAAAAATGGATGAAAAACTCCACTTATCACTCAATGTTGTTTAAGTAAAAAACAAATGTTATCAGCTATAGGCTTTAATACAAATATTGTCATTTTTTAATGTTTTTTGTATAGAACAAGATTAGCTGCTTACAAATGTGGCTATTTGTACTCCACTTGAGACAACCTTGGCTGTCGGGGGATCCTCATGTTTTCCAAGTAGATGTGCAAGGTTGACAACACAGACAACCATGAGACATATTGCTAGAAACTGGATGAGATGAAAAACAATCACAATACAACAATAGTTTCTAACCATCAAATGAGAATAGAGATTCATTGCCATCATAACCATAAAGTGACCCCTCTTTTTTCCTGCTATTGTTTTTCTTTTAATCATATGAATTCAGTGACTCACATGTTTAACTTTTTGTTTCTTTTCATCATAAAGAATATAGTAACTCATTCTTCACTGCTGTTTTTTCTCTTTCAACTTTTTTATCATAAGCATATAGTGACTCATTTTTATCATTGCTGTAATAGACGTTAATACTAAGCATTGAATGATGAGAACACACTGACAGATAGGGAATCCACTGTTTCAATGAGATTTGTACTCTGTTTTTGGCTCACGCAAATATGAGAGCAATAGAATCTTCTGGTAGAGAAACAAAACTTTTATGTAGATCTTGTTTTCGATTGTCATTTTCAGACAATCAAGGGTAAATCTTTTGTTTCTGGTCTATGAAAGTTGCAGAGTTAAATGCAATTTGAAGTCAACTGGACAGTTTTAAAGTGTCAACAAAGGGACAATTTAATTTGATAAGCAGTAGAGATGACAGTGCATTTTTGAACAAAACAAACACTGCTCACTCATACCTCTCTGGTGCAGACTTCAGATTGATCACGATGACTTCCTAGACATTACATGGGGAAGAACAATCACTCTGATTGCTTTGCACTTGTAAGCAAATCTAAATCAGCAAAAATAACAATCTATTCACATTTTCATAAACAGTCATGTTGTATCATTTTACCACCTAAATTTAAGGCAATCCAAATTCAAAATGAGCACTACAGTCAAAGGGAATTACTCACAGTTTTGAAAGCATTGAATTTGTTCAATGGTATGCTGGCATTCTGTTTCTGTGTGCTCATGTAGAAAAGATACAGAGGGGTGACTGCCCACAGAATTCCACATGGTCCCCATACCAGAGCGGTGTCTTTGAAGCACTCAGTGAAACGTGGGTATGAGCTATTCAGTAAGAGATTCTCATCCTGGAATGCGGTAATGAAAGTATAATATCTTGAGAAACTACATTTACAAATACTATTTAAAAATCGGTGAATGAATTTCATTTATCCATTCATCCATCCATCAATCCATTAAGCTGCTCACCCACTAATCTATCTAAGCAGCCCCCACCCAGCTATCCATTCATCCACTTGTGCATCTGTCCATCTGACTGTTCATCCATCTATCCAACTACCCACCCATCTATCCCTTCATCCATCCTTCCCTTCCCTCTTCCTCCCTCCCTTCATTCATCCATTTATCCACCTTCATCCATCCATCCCTCCATCCATGCTTCCCTTCCCCCTCCCTCCCTCCATCCATCCACTCATCCATCCATCCAGCCAGCCAGCCAGCCAGCCATCCATTCAGCCAGCCATCCTTTCGTCCATCCATCTTTCATCTTCCATCTATCTCAGTATCTGTCCCTTTCTCCCAATATACATATATGCATACTACGTCATACTAACGCATTTACTGTCACTTCACCACATACCATCTGTCAGGCAGGAGTCAATCAGTGGCAACCAAATAATTTGCCATTCTATCTGTTTATCTGTATGTCTGTCTGCCTTCTCTGCCAGCCCCTCTATCTGTCTAACAGCCTGCCTATCCATCTTGGCTCCATCCCTATCTCTCTGCCTCCCTGTCTCTCTAACGTAACACCTTGCCAGTATGTCGGTCTCTGCCTCCCTGCCTGATTGTCTTGTCTGTCTGTTCATCTACCTACTTGCTCATCTGTCTGCCTGTCTATATGTTTGTCTAGCTGTCCACCTATCTACCTGTCTCGGCCTGTCTGCCTATTTGTATGACGTCTTAACACTTCGTCAATCTGGCTGATTGAAAGATGAGAACACTAAAATTAAAGTTCTACGCACCCAGAAGGCCGAATCATTACATATTCCCATGATGAACTTGCGATCGGTTCAAACGCCCATACAGAGTTGACTTGTGCAAGGTTACTCTGAAGATCACATCTGCCTTGGAGACATAGTACAATATATTACTATGCTCCCCTCTCATTAGAGATCCTCTGCTACTTTGATTTCGTGTCTGAAAAAAATAATGAAGATGCAACTATCATTTACAATCCCACCCGATATAACGCTATAACAAGATACTAAGTCTGTCCCAAAAACTGTTTTCTGGTGGAATGACTATAGATAAGAGAGGTGATCATTATTCACTGAATTCTGTGGCTCGTTAGTCTTTGTTTCTGAGCATGCGTCAAAGCAGGCTACTTAGTAAGTTTGCTCATTATAAAAAAAAAACAAAAAACGCGTGGCCCTCAGTTCTTTTCTCGACATGGACAGACCAGAGAAGACACCTGCACCAGACTGATCTATTATTCGGCTGTTTGTTTTGTCTGTTAGTTTGTTTTTGGGTTGGTTGGTTGGTTGGTTGTTGTTGTTGTTTACAATCCCATGTCTTATTTTGGAGTTCGAAACTTTTTAGCTTAGACTTCACAAAAAAAAGACGAATAATACTGGTAACTTTTAAGCAAACAAGCAGGTATTAATGAGCATATATATAAAATTAATGCACTATTTGACAAATGAAGAACAAGAGACAACTCTACGACATCTGCTCGTAAAGTCACGTTTGGAAATCGTGCGGGCTGTATGAAGTTCTTGACAGAGAAACTCATATCGCAGAGTGAATGGGAAATTCATATCATAGAATGAATTGAAAGTTCAAATCACAGAAAGAATGGGAAATTCACATCGTAGAATGAATGGGAAATTCATATCGTACAACGGACGAGAATAAGAAATTTAGTCAATTCACATCGCAGAATGAACAACAACCACAAAATTGCTTGATAGAGGAAAAACAGAGGGGGGGGGGGGGGAGGGCGAGGGGCAAAAAGCCGTCAGGTTTCTGGCAGGGTTAATTTAATAGGGAAATAAGAAGGACAGAGACTGCGAGCCATGAAGAAGATAAATTAAATAAAAGATGAATTTTCAAATATCCGAACCTAGGAGGTTTTCTTCGGCGCGGAAAAAAGGAAAAGAAACATCACTATCATCCCCAAGACAGCCATCCAGTACTGACACTCATAGGGTTGAAATGAATGATTGAGTCCTATTCTATATAGTTTATAAAAGAATAAGAAAGACTACAAACAGTAAGAAAACAATAGTAACAGGTAGATAACACAGGAAATGGAGAAAGTATAATACGGCAAGAGAGGATAAGATAAGCTTTGTGCTCAAAAGAATACTATTCGCAGTTGATGAAATACAGTATACATGCAAGATGCCTCCTCGTTCACATGATAACCAAGCATATCATCAGAAAAGGGTAGACTCAAAGTGACTTGATACACGTACCGCTAAGGGCAGAAATGACTTTCTGTAACGCTCACAATTAGTTCTCTTACCTGTGACAAACGCCCCCTCCTTTCTAAATCAAATGAGTGTAAAGTGGGTACATAAAGTCTCATTGAACTATGGGGGTCACTGTGGCTCTGCGGCCTGGCGTCTGCTCCATGGTGAAAATAACTCACGTCGGTGAGGTTCTGGCCGGGATCGACTCGCGGATCCTCCACTGAGGGATGGGAGGACACAAAGATTGAAAACCCGCATTTTTCAGTGACTCAGTGGGTCTCTGGCTTCCGGTGGGTAGGGAAGCCCGACGTCTAACCTTCTCTGATGAGGGCGAATATATTTCGGAGGTCCCGTGTGTACGTTACGCATGTTAAAGAACCATTGGGAGTTCCAAATTGATGAAGAGTAGGCGGAGTGCCGCTGTCCACGCTAAATTTCCAAATTTCCACCCATAAAATTTTCAGCAAAATTAGAGACGCCACTTAGAGCCCGAGGTAATCTTACTTTCTTGGGATTGAAAGGCTTGAGGGGGAAAAAATCGAACTATGCTAAGTTCTGACATACAGATCTCCTCTGGGAGGAGAATGATGAGTGAGAAAAGAAACTTCAAAAGTGACGGAGACACTGATAGGCAGAGCAAGAAAGATGACAGAAGCAGTCAGGAAAAAGAAGTGGTGAGAATGATTCAGTAGACGATGATGAGAGCTCTTATCATGCCAGTTGTGAAGTTCGGATTTGATCTGACGGATCTTAATGCGACAGTATCTGGGTTACTTACTTAATGGGCTGGCTGTATGGGGGTAAAGTTTGGGGTTGTTTGAGGCAAGTAGCCAAGATAAGACTGCCATTTATCCGAGGAATATGATCATTGGAAGTCAGTATTTTATTTTTGCTTTCAACATAAAACAGAGCACGCGCCCCGTCCTGCTGTTATAAATCTAGTAAAGCAAAACATATTTTGATAAAAGTGCCATAATCCTTTACCTAACCACTGCAATCATTGGTTGGTTGTGTTTGCGGCATCAAATTAAAAAGGACATCCACTTCGTCTTCCAAGTAACAACCACTACAAACAGTAGCGAAACCATGGTCTGGTTATCCAATAGAACTACCATTATCTGATCACTTTGTTGGAAGATTGTTTTTCAATGTGAAATGGGACACCCTTTCGTTATAATTGTAACATCTGTGTAAGCTAGAGTGTAACACATTGTTACAGCCACCCTCCTGTCCTCGAAAGAGACGGGGGAGGGGAGTAGGGGCCTGAGGCAGCTTGAAAGTCTTGATGGCCATTTTACAGTCACATGTGAACACAATCCATTTCAATCGACACCTCTTAATGGATGCGTTGACAGGCGTGAGCTGATAGTATAGCATTTCCTGAACTTACGCGTTGTGTTAAAGGCGTTAGGTGTGAAGATGCCAACTACTCGAAATTTTGAGATATCGATGGGGACAACTGGAACTTTTGTACTGAGTCATAACGAACTACGTCATGTATCAGCAGTAAAATGAGTGATCAGCTTTCACAACCTGACATAAGCACTGATTCCTAGTGTTAGGCATACTAAAGATGTGAAAGTGCTAAGCATCGAATTCTGTTTTGCATTTACATGTATTGAGTAGGCCCCTACTGAAAAATATTTTACGATGTTTTCACATGATTTGTTTAAGAATTCGTGTGTCTCCACTGTTGGCAATGCGTTTCATGCAAGTATGTCAGTGTTGATTAATCTTTGCAATGCTAATGTAATCACAGGTTGTATGGTATGTTTCATGTCATTATGTATCATGCTAATATTCACGTCATTATAAATGTCAGCGGTATCCACGTGCTGTAGGAAACCAGTTATTAATTTGTTCAAAGTCCTTCACAAAGGATGGAGTCAATTTAAAAAAAAGATAGGCCAATGCTTCAGATGTGGATGGGAAAGAAATTAAAAGGAGACGAGGGGGGAAGAGAGAAAGAGAGTGTGAAAGAGGAAGGAACGACTGGGCTCGCGAGTAGAATAGGAGATAAACGAGAGAGAGAGGGGGGGGGAAGGGGGGTAATTAATGACGTTGTCAATATAATTACGCCAATATATCATTCATTGTAAATCATTTCATACTGGAAATTGGATTGAGCCGTCATTTTATTGACAATGAGAGGACAGGGATAAAATACTTATGAATTATACACAAGGTATTGATTTCATTGTAGGTCTATTAACAGAACAAAGACAAGAACATGGACTATATAGACAATGGTTTTGGGAAATTGGCATGAAAAACGAAACTGTACATAAAACTAGCGACAGGCTTACAGCAACTGTCCTAGCATCAATACCACACAGCACGCCAGAGAGATCAAAGATAGACTTTGAAGAACAGAAGATAAGAATGGGCTCGATATGGAGAATGTTAACTAGGTCAACAAAGAGGGATGTAGGGCTGGGGAACGGACAGGAGAATGTGGAGGCGTGAGATCTGATAAATCTTCCAGACAACTGTATGTCGTAGAAGAAAGCCTGCTGCCCTGATGGAGGGAGGAAGGGTGAGTTGATGGTGCAGTGTAAAGCCTACGATTACTTGACTCCAACCACAGTCCAACCTGAATTGTGGGGGTGAGAGTATTGAACGGCAAAATAAGACGAGGAAACGGAATTGGATGAAACAACACAACAGAGAAGAAGAGGATGAAGGAATAACACCAAAATGCCAAATATTAACCAGAATAAGAGACAGGATGGCGGATAACGAGAGTAGCCATCATTCTGAAAAAGAAAACTAACAGTGAGTACCTGTGCACAAGAAATAAAAAATTCGGCACCGCCAAACTATGAAATACCTGTTTAGTCGGACAGTAAAACATGCAACAGCTCACGGAATAGTAAAATATGCAACTATAAGTGTCACTTAAATATCGTACTCTTTGTGCTAAATTTAAAAATGGAGACAAACAAGGCACTATTGTTTTTCTTTCGTGTTGTGTTTTATTAAGCTCGCTGTTTTGCTTTTGTCTCATTGTGTATCTCTATACTCCTGGCAATAGAAGACTCTCGTGTCCAAGATAATGGTCTACGAGGATGGCGTTGAGTAATGCCAGTTGAATGACGTTCAAGTGTCCACTCTAGAGCATGAGAGACACCCAGAACGTGTGCCTGGGCTTAGCTCTGGCCAAGTTTTAATCTGTTACGACATGACCGTGCATAAACTGCGAAAAGATAGCTGCGGTTATGAGAATGGAGTGGTAGACGGCTGTTTAAGTGCCATTAAAGACGTAACTGATAAAAACAGATGACAACCGGAAACTAAGAATGAGTAGGAAAAAAAAAGTACTTCACGTGAGGTCGAAATATGTGTCTGTGTGAGGTGTGTCTGTGTGAAAGGAGGGGGGGGGGAGGGGGTTGAAAGGAGTACCGCTATCAATGAGGGAAACTATATCTCTTACTAGTACATGTACAATGTGTAAGGGAGCTTACCCTATTATGCAACACGATACAAGACTAAGTTTGTAAATAACGCTTTTAATGATGGCTTTGGTGGCCTTAAATGTGAAGAAAGTTCTATAGAACTCTGATCTTTAGCTTTATATCTAACCCAAACAAAGTAGTTAGTTCTGATACAGCTATCTGAAGAGGAATTTAGGTAGCCTGTAACTGGATGTAGGTTGCTTGTGCAAATCTTATCCAAGCTGATGGCTATACGGGAAACAGTGGCTTTAATTATGCATTTAATGTTTAAACAAACTATTGAAAATATGTACTAATATCTGTGCACATGGTGCTTTAATAAGAGTAATAATATATTAAACGAACAAAGAATCTGTAAGACGACATGTGGACATTTTAATTTGCAACACAGAACCCACCAAAATTGCAAAGACAATTTGACGATAGCTTTTATTTTCGTCCATGTAAAGACACACACAGACCCTAACTCTTACCCATTACGTAAACAATTTCGTAAGTTAATTGCTAACCGGAATCTGTAGAGACCATAGACATACCGACACTAATATTTCTGACTCTTTGTTGTGAGATTTGTATTTTTAACATCTGCAATTTGAGTACTGTGTAACAAACTCATAAAAACATGGTATAGGCTACACTTTATTCATGAGCAAGCGATTAATGACAATAACTTTATCCTATAGGTTCTGTTCCTATCCTAAATCAATTATATCATCCGCCAGTGTCACAAGTTATCGATAATATTTGATCACTCACCTGAAAGAGTTTCCAGTCTTCGAAAACACTTCAAGAAAAAAATATGACTTCTAGTCACAAAGCAGCGGACAGTTGGCGCATCACCTTTCGCCACTCTCAGAAAAGCAGAGCATTAAAGTAATCTTTCAATAAATACATACACACTTTACCGCACTATTCAACTCCCCACAACACGAACAGTCACTGTTTTTCAATGAGAGATGTATGTGTGAAGTCACACACGCCTAGTAGACCAATCGAGTACCTTGCCAAGCCTTTTTTTTTCCACTGCTCCACCACCCGACACAGCTGTGTTACTAAATTATTTAACCTTATATGTGTCAATGAACTCATTTAATCAGAGACTGGCTCATCATCGTTGGCAATCGAGTTCTGTCCAAACTGCATGCATTTCATTGTAGTAATATATTACTCATAATATCGATATAATATGCCATTAAAGTCATAAATCGTTATTTCTTCAACTTTGATAGTATCCTGGTAATTATGTCATAATCATAATGGCAATACTAACAGATCATCACTTTCTATGGACACTATAAAGGTTAAAACACGTACTCAGTGCCAAGACTGACAGAAAACTGTGTGCATTAGTTTAGAGAGCAGATCGTCACTGGACGGTGAAACGAGGTCATGGAGCAGAGTATCCTGATTGGTAGATGTTTGTAAACGGCTCGTGAAGTCAGCGGTTCCACTGCAGTCACAACCCCTCCCCCCCTCCACCCCCACCCTACTCCTCTCTCCCTCAACACCTCTACCCACCTTCGCTTCGTCTCAATGGCCATGGTAAACAGACTATGTTGGATTTCTTTCTTCAGGGAAGAGAAAAATACTTCCACCGTCATGGTCTTAAAACGACACAACTTTCACTAGCTGACACGCTGTTGGTCGAATGTTTATTGATTTCACGCGCAAGGTAAATGTTTGGGTAATGTATGATAATAACGTTGTCACAAATAGAATTGTTAGACTTTGTTTGTCACAGAGAGTGTCATCTTATGTATGAATGTTACGTATATTATGATGGTTTTGTAGCTAGGTGTCATGTGACAATTGTATTGAGGTCAGTTGCGGAGAGCTGCGTGTATCGGTGAAAGTGGTAAAGTGATGGACAGACAGATGAAGAGATGAAGAAGGAAAGAATGGAACCAAAATGTTCATGAATTGGAACTATCTAGGCAGCCAGACAACTCTGAGGGTTCTGGGGGTGGGGGCTGTGAGAGAAAGAGGGAGACGAATGAGAGGGATGGGATAAGATGAAAGAGAAAAAGAGAGAGACAGAAATGACGTTGTTGGTTGATAAATACTGGAAGTCTTTGTTAAGGAATCTACGGAATTAGGATAGCGGTGCACATCTCGAGAAAATTGCAAAGTCATCCATACAATTCCCAGGAATTCTCTGGCTAGAACTGGCTAACTATCCTTCACGAGGCGAACAATAGACGAGAGATAAAGAAGCGCTGAGGTTATTTATATAGGCCTAAGAGAGAACTAACGAAAGAGAGTGGAAACGATCGATTTTTGTAAGGCCTTACAGTCCCTTTACAAATAGGACTATCTCAGCCGTAGAGTGGAAACTTATGTGTATGTGTGTTTTATATAGTAACTGCACAGTAATCCATGCTATTCCCACGAATTCTCTATTCCCGGGAATTCTCTCATACCTCTACTCTAGTGGAGTCTCTGTAGAACGGGGAGCGGGTGAGAGAAGGGGAACGAGAAAGACAGAAAGAGTGAAGAGTAAAGAAAATAACATTTCTTTAGAAGTGCTTAGTCACTCATTCAGAACTGTCGAATCATCTGTCGAAGTCTGGTATTTTCCAAAGAGGTCGCTACCGCAAGAGCATTATAGGGGGGAAGGAAAGTGAGAAAAGGGGCGGGGGGGGGGGGGGCAAGCGAGGGAGAGTGAGCGGGAAACGTGGACAGCTTCATCTTTTCTTCA
>JBCEWB010119815.1:0-11541 GCA_039654565.1 Peronia peronii | reverse complement strand
AACGAAGAAGTAATGGAAATGGCCGGATACAAAAGATCCCTACTCAAAACCATCAGAAAAAGACAACTACAATTTTTGGGGCACATAAACAGAGCTGATGGAATGGAAAAACAACTATTGTGTGGAAGAATTGGTGGAACCAAAGGCAGAGGAAGACAAGGCACAAAATACACAGCCAGTCTGAATAGCTACGCAACGAGAAAAGAATCCCCCAACAATGAACTCATCAGGAGAACTGACAACAAAGATAAATGGAAGGCCATGATCGCCGATGTCTGCAACAGACCTGGCACATGAAGAGAGAGATATTTTAAAGTGCATTTCATTCACTTTGGTTCAACTTTTTCCCAGAAGGCCACATTTGCTTTAGAAGAAGTAAAAGCTCAACAAATGAATAACTATAAGGAGTCTTTGCATCACAAGGGTTAATGCTTTACTATTCTATATTGTAATTATAACCAGCTCTTTGCTTTTCTACGTATTGGTCCTCTGAAATTCTGGAAATGCATTGCATTTCACCCGTTGATACAGCAGTGCCTCGGGAGTCTATTTTTTGCACCAATAAGGAAACCACACTGTATATGAACAGTGTTTGCCTATATATAAAGAACGTGCATAATGTCCGTTGAAAGGCGTATAGAGAACGCAAGTGTCCGTCAAAGGAACCGTCTTCCTTTTTTAAATCGCTTTATTGTCTTACTGACTTCAGATAACGTAACTCTGCTGCTTACATAGATTGGGAAAAACATATTTTTAACAAAGGAAAATAACCTCCTAAAAGAACACTTTGGAAAAAGCAATAGTTTCTTCATATCTGAACGGTCTTGAAAATCACATCACAAAACCAGCCAGTCAGTTAAACTGTTACACTTTGTTACATCATCAGTTTAATTACTCATCTGTTATACTTAGCGGTGGTTAAAATATTTGCTATTTATTAATTAATGCTGTTGATATTCGATACCTCAGCTCGATTTACGCACTTTATATGCTTAATTATAATCTTAGCAACTTTTGAAACTGCTGAAGACACAGTAAACAGTATTCAATTGTATTACTTACCTGGAAAAATACCAGTTGCACGTCTAAAATACGTTAATCCTGATGGAATAATTCCCATCGCTTGAGAATTGGCTAGAAGAAGACTCACGTTGTGGACACATAGAGATAGACCTACATGTACGATTTTTAAAATGCAAAACGTTTAGCAGCACAGATACAAATCGGTGTCAGAGCAGGAAAAGGCAGCTTTCTAGAGTAATCCCTCCTTGAGAGATATGAACTATTGGAAAAATGATCTATTGATTGGTATAAGCATGGAACTAGTTATGAATATATTCTGTGCACAAGGAGAAAATCAGCCTGACCTTCTCCCCCTTTCCATGTTTGTATATGAGACGTGACATGATGAAATCAAACGCTGATGTATTTTTTAGCATAATGAGATATCACTGTAAAAATTATTTATTTCCCATACTTTTGGTCTAAAAACTTTGTTCTACCTTGAGTAGAAGTCAAGATGTTGCAGTTAAAGATGACAGAGGTGACCTACTGCAGCTGAATTCAGTAAGAAAATGGTGGATCAGTTTTAGTAATCCTTAATAAGTCCCTATTTAGACAATGTGATTGAATCATAATTTTTTGTTTGACTTTCACTCATTATATTTCAGCAAATTAACTCTGAAATACATTTTTGTATGCCCCTAGAATGTTTCTTGAAAAAAAAAAAAAAGTCGATGAAAAAATTCACTTACTGTTGAAAAAAATGTCATTGGTCCGGTTGCCTCAGTTTGACTATTTCCTGATTTCATTGTGTCATGTCTCTTATATTGCTTAAGCAGACAATCATTTCTCAACAAGTCATCAGCTGTATGACATAGGGATGAAGAGCTAACAATCCCTAGATACCCATGCAACGAAAAGGCAAACTTTTAACTTCTCTGCATGATGAAGGGACGAATTGGGAATAAATTATCTGAGGCTGATTCCCCCTTCCATCATGGCGAGGTTAAGGAACCACCTTTTCGTTGTACAGTGATTGTTACCTATTTGCCCGTTCATTGTAGAGCCAACGAAGTTATAACTATATTTGCTGATAAATATCGTGATTGATACCAGCAACATTAGCTTTCAGGAGACAAGCTCATATTGTCAACCGGTGTGCAATAATGGTATAAGTCATTTTCATCATTTCTGAACAATGAGAATAAAACTTGTTGTAGTACAAGTCATTTGATAAGCTATGCCATTACGATTCGATTTAATTAATGTATAATTCTATTAGCAAACATTTTTGCTTATGATATCGTCTGATACTTCTTGTGCTCAGGAATGTCATAAGACATCAGTTGCATTTTCGCGTAAGGCTGCCTTATGTTGTTATTGTAGAACAGTGATTATATGTACACATTTTGTCAGTTAGGTAAAGGTCTGACAAAATCAGATGTCATTTAGGTTAATTTTGTTGAAACACTGCAATGGTGACCATACAGTTTTTGAAAAATCTGTTTTCCACTTTTAGCCTGCTCGATCAGATGGATAAACAGAAATATTTTTCTTTGTATTAAAAGTATTTTGATGAAGGTAGAAAGGGCTTTTTAAACAGAAAATCTAGTAACTTATAATTAACATTGTTGCCCGACTTTTTTTAAAAAAATTGCCTCTTCTCATCATTATAACCAAAATATGCAATGTTCTGTGCTTTGTTTAGATTCGTAATGCGGTGCATGATTTAATGATATAGAAAAGGAGAAAAGACTAAAAGAAAACTAATTTTACTTGCTGAACTTTCTTTGGTTTGTTTTGCAGTCCGTCGAGGAGGAGATGTGTGGTTGAAAGTGAAAGGCGAGAGAATCACATTCACAGGATCAGCTGTTGTTAATCTGAGGACATTCACTCTTTGAGATGAAAGAACAGGCTGAAGACTGAAATCTTGCATTTAAGGGCATATCTGGGCAAATAAATGTAAACAAAACTTGAGGTTTTTAATCGAATTGATAAACTTCAATTTTGCTTCTTTATCCATTGGACATAACATATGATTGTGTCAACATGTAAAAAGAAAGTGAGGACAGCCTCCTATTCATGTTTTTGTTTGAATTTTAATATTCGTACTGAGGAAAAAATCTGTTGTTTCATAGATTTTCTCCAACATTATATTTCTGCAGAATAATCCTTACTATTTCTTTATTATGTGTCTGAATCGGCTAAGATTTGCCGGGCTGTTTTGTCATTGTATGAGAAACATTTGTATAGAACAAACCTGTATTATCGTTACTCATTTTTGTCTTATTACTGTTTGAATAAGGAAAATTAATGAAAAATAAATACATTAACAATTATCAAGTTGTTCCAAAGAGACAGAATTAACGAATTTCAAATCCTTCTATACAAGGATGTAACATGTCCTAAATTGCCAAAATTGATTAAAAAAAAAACAGAAAAAGCCCATAAAAGTTATAGCCAAAGAAAAAATGTGATAAAAATCCAAAATTGCCGTCATTATTATTACATAATTTAAAAAAAATAATGTTTGCTTCTTTACCAGATGCTAGAAACTCAGTGAACAAAACTAGTCTTTTCATAAGCAATGGTGAAATTGCTTTTTTTAAGTAGCACATGTCCTTGAAGACGTCTCTTTTTGCCTGTTGAAGTTATTTATTCATACATTGACTGCTGATTCTGATCTTTTTCTAGGTGGAACTCATGACTTACCCCAAGGGTCCTGACCTTAAAAATATTAAGAACTGGACATCTATTATTGTTTCCTCCTGGTCTTAAATGGGAGATCATTGTGATCAGCCCAATTATTTCCCTTTGCCAGACACAAGAGGTGTTGAACAAGCAGTGAAAAGAAGAAAAAAAAATCGCTTCACTTCATGTCATTCAAAAGAATGAACATCAAAAAATTTGATAGAGAACAATTTGATAGTAGTAGAACTATAAGAAGAACTATTTATATAATAGTTTAAAAAATATTTTTCATGATATGTGGTCTCCGATGTGATTCTTTTCTTCTTTACAGTTTACTCACTCTTTGTGTCAGGCAAAGGCAAGTGATAGAGCTGGTCACAATGATCTCCTATTGTTACTATGAGAATGTTGCTGTGGATCTTTTATGAAGTAGCACTTAATTCTGCGTGTTTTAACAATATAAGTTTTCTCCTTCTCCGGTTAATTTTATCCTTGAAAATTATCCTGCAAAGTCTATATTATTATTATACCTGTGATCCAACATTGTACTCCCAGGTTTTAACTTCTTTTATACAGAGATTGATACATAGGCAAACATGGAACCACTTTTTTTTTCACTTCTCCTGTTGAAATGTTTAAACAGAATAAAGTGTTCTTAATTTTGCAACATGCACAATGTCCTTTTCGTGCAACCTCCGAATAAAAAGCCAGCTCTTTTCTAGGATGTTAGAATGAATGAACAGTGAAGATTCAGATACATGTATATGGAAGAATAACTTCACTGTAAAGGGTTCTGTTGGACTGATGTAAAAAAAAAAACAAAAAAACATTGCAGTCTGTATGACAGACTCGGCTCATAATAGTAAATGTAATTATCTAACTCATATGATTAACGTTATTTTGATAATAAAAGGACAAAAGGTTGTCTTAATGTTACGATCAGTGTAATAATCTCAGTGTAATAAATATATGAATTTCACTTGGAATGTTTTTTGTTGTTGTTGTTTTGATGAAAAAAAAAAAAGAGTCTTAGTTGTGATAATAACCAATGCGTTCATCTCACACGGAAGTTCTATGTTATTGTGGTGAAGAGAACAAAAGCTATTGTTGTTACACTGGCCAATGGAATAACTCTTAACTCGGAAACGTTGTGTTATTTTGATACTGAGAACAAACGGCTATTGCTGTTTCATTAAGGAATGGAATAATCTTTATTTTATTAAATAAGCTTTATTTTGATAAAGAGAAAAGTTATTATTATTACATTAGACGCTGGTTTTATTTTAAAAAAATGTAAAGTTATTGTTACATTAGACAATGGAATAATCTCACTCAGAAGTTTATGTTATTTTGATAAAAAGAACAGACAGTTATTGTCGTCGCATTTAGACAATGGAATAATCTCATGTAAAAGTGTTATATTATTTTGAAAAAGAAAATAAAACGTTATCGTTATTGTTGGGATAGAAGTTCATGAAATGATCTCAAACGACAGCTTTGAGTTTTTCCATACAGCAAAAAAAAATGTTACTGTTGTCATATCAGTCAGTGAAATAATCTCATCAGAAGCTTTTAAACTGATAGGGAGAAAAATGATGCTACTGTTACTATATGTATGGTGGTCGATGGCACAATCTACTAGAAAGCTTTTTGTATTGTAATAGAAAACAACAGTTAGCGTTGCTATTATATTTAGTTGGGTCGAGTGGGTATTTTGAGTGAAATTTTCAATCCATTTCAGCAAAGGGAATTTTTTTTTTTTTTGTAATTTCTTTCTTTTCAAAGAACGATTGTAGGATGTAGGTTTCGCACATTGATAGATTTTATTATTATTATTATTATTATTATTATTTTGCAAAGACTGAGATGCAATAGACACTGGAAGCGGTTTCGTGTTTTCTATATGACCAAGCTGGATCAAAAATCAATATTCTTCGTTGATCTGTAGGTTCCAGATAATATACTGTTTCTGATCGAACAAGAATTAAAGGAATTGCCTATTCTCAGCAACTGTTGTGAGATCTATCTTGAGTGCCATTTGAAAGAGATTTATTCACTAATCAGATTGTTACATTGAACCTATGAATTGTGATTTCCTATCGTGCCATTCGAAAAACAGTCACATAGGATTATATTTCTTTATTGTCATTCTTCATATTTTCAATCAGTGGACCTCATTCCTTAGCAGTTGTCTCTTGTTATTGTGCAAAGGAATGTATCTTTGTATCAGCTGGTAGTCAAAAAACAACAATAAAAACAATTGCCTCTGAAATCAGCTTGAATACTTTCCCCAGGCAGTGTATATTTCCACAGATGCATTATTATTGAAAGTTGTAGCATTTAAATAATGACACAATACATTTTCTCCAACTAAGCATTTATTGAACTACTAGAATTCCATTATACAGTGTTCCATTTTTGCATTTGAAACTTTTGTATCATACTGAGTGATTTTAAATAGCGTCTACTGCAACAACATGCAGACTTCCTATGAAGGTTTGTATAAAAGATGCCTAACATTATTGTTTTACTTTGTCATTTTTTTGCCATTTGATGCTATTTACTTGCGGTTTTTTTTCATTGTGTATTCTAGAGGTAGTCAGTTGGATGCTTATGTTTGTCACTGGATATTATCAACATGTAATGCTTTGGTTATATTTTTCTGTGCATGAATTATTCAGTGGGCCTTTTTTAACACGCTTTCTCTTCCTTTTTTTTAAAGGAAGCTGCTAAAGTTTGTTCTGCATAAATGTGACTGTTTCTTAAAGATAAACTATTGACATGAATATTTTAAGTACATTAAATTTATGGTTTGGTTGTTATTAACTCTCACTGATGGTTACAGTGTGGCCGTAATTATGCTGATGACCTGTTAAACCACACACAGACTCAATTTCACTGTTTTTTAAGATAGATATTTGAATGGAAATTTTTACAGACAGGTCCATTAACGATTGCTTTAAATTTTGAAAGAAATATCAAATTAAATTTTACTGTACTGACAGTCATCACAGTATTATTGTTTGCATTTGGACACCCTAAATCACCACAGCGGATCAAGATAAGTGTTGGTGAAACACATTTAAAATTGTATTTTGTTTGTTTTTTGTTTGCATATTTGTTTGTTATTAAATGTGGGGGATCATACATTTAAAATGCAAATATAAACGGAAACAATAAGATGTAGTGTATTTATCAACATCAGAAATAAAGAAGGACACTATCTTTTTCACATATCATGGTATTTTCAATTCAACATTGACATTTATTTTCATTATTTCATTGATTAAATTGCACTCAAGATGTGCAATATCTATCCACAATTCATCTCAAGGGTTATTTCAAAGTTTATATAATAGGCCCTACTCTTTTTCCCCATCTTTAACAATTATTCTCATATTCCAAAGATTAAAACAAAAATCAAAGACAAATTAGAAAACAACATAAGAATATTTCTGATTAGAAGTAGAGTAATCAAGATTAAAATAAAAGTATATAAGGTAAAAGTAACAATTTTTAGGGTTCAAGGTAACAAGAACAGAATTAAAGGTTGAAGAACTTTCGTGAATGCAGAACAGTGCATATAATAAATAATAATACAATGTTCAAATTTCAGAATGAATCATTTTTTTTCTTTTCAGTGGGAGCAAAAATAGAATATTTGATCTCATCATTTCAGAAGAAAATGATAAAATGTTTTATTTCAGTGATTCATCACGGGATATGTGAAAAAACAAAACAAAACAAAACAAAACAAAAGCTGTATATATCGGGAATCTCCCTGCTGATTGGCAGATAATGTGACTTGCACAATGGATATGTGAAAAAAAACAAAAAAACAAAACAAAACAAAAAAAAAGCTGTATATATCGGGAATCTCCCTGCTGATTGGCAGATAATGTGACTTGCACAAATTATGTGGTTGATTTCAAAGAGTCATCAGTCATGAAGAATACGGAATGGCATATCATACACAGAGAGCCTTCTTGTTCTTAACATAAACTTATAAATTATGTCAGTGGAAAAGGCAATGAGAGGGCAAAGCTGTAATGTACAGTGGACAGAATATTTTTTCATGTAGTGCATGGTGCAGCATCAACATAGAAATACGCATACACTTCTGGACTGTGCTGACTTCAGAGATGCTTGCAGAGCCCAGGGGGTTAGGTTCGATATACGTCTTTCAACCTCCTGGTGGAGGTTATCCCAGTGGGGATGACCCTCCGGCAGAGCCCACTTTATGAATTGTTCCTTTAAGATCTGTCTACAAGAAAGAAGCTGCAAACCATCTTGTCATTTTTCAACAGTTCCCTGACTTCTTGTGTAGGTAAGTTCAACATCTAGTCTTCTCAGATAAGGGCAAACATATTTCAGAGATCCTGTGCTTACGTTATGCATGTTAAAGAACAATTGGCACTTCAAAATAGGTGGATTTGCTGTCCGAGCAAAATTTTCAAATTTCAAAATTGTACCCACAAAAATTCTTATCACCAAACTGTTCAGGCAACTAAAAACTGGGATAACCATACTTTCTTAGGTTTGAACAACGGTATACATAATGGGGAAAAAAACTTGTCATAAGGGCTGCTATACACAAATTTACATTTTCATTCCATAGGTACATAGAAATTGTGAACATGGATCTTTTCTTTTTTCATGTTTGCATGTGTATAATTTTGATAATTCTAGCAATTAATACTCAGTGCCTTCAATATTCTTTGATGTTCGTATAAATCGTAAGTAATAATATTCTTACTCTTGAAATGTTTTGGCACTGTTTTGGTGCCATGCAGCCTTCATTGCACTGATGGGCGGTTAAAAACCTGATCACCATAGCAATCTGTATGTACTACAGTGCTATTCAAAAATAATGAAATGATTTCTTTATGCAATATTTTAATAAGGAAAGCAATAAAAAACCTCCAGCCAAGTCAGAAATATTCTACTCATAATTAACTTTCATTTCCTGTCTTACAAGTGTTCAATGTGGCCACCACCTGCAGCACAGGCGATAAGAGAATTCCTCACAGAGGCATGTCAGCGTATCACACAGTCCACTGAAGTAATCCCTGTTGTTCCTCCGAAATTCGTGGTTGTCCTGGACCTTTTCCTTTAGGCCGACACCCACTCTCTTGAAACGTTGATAAACCATGAATGTTCTTAGGAGAGCACGGATTATTGTCGAGTAGCCTTGAAAAACATGCTGGACGAACTTGAGAACACAGAACACCTTTTGCTGAGGACTCGCCATTCCGAGGGTCAACAAACAAGTGAACTTTGCAGGAAGAATGACATCACTACACCACTCCTGTGGTAGCTATTCAAAACTTTAGAAAACTCCTCTTTCAAATGGTCACTGACTCATTCCATGACATTATTTGAGAACTGAAGCCATGCAACATAAAAACGGTTCATTCTTTTTGAATAATCCTGTACTTTCCATTTAGCCCATGATGTAAGGATATATTTTATAAATAAAAAGGAAAACTACAAACAATCAGCACAGATAAACATTATTTGAATACATGTATACGTTAGCTTAGTTCTTGGTTACTTTGAGAGTCTCTATGAATATATTCCACCCAACAAATCTTGAATGACATACGAGAATGATGATATAAAGAAAGAGTCCCTATAAATTCCCAGGAAAGAAAACTGCAATGGAACGATTTTTGAAGACGTGAGTAGAATATGTAATAATTCACTGTGGGTGTTATTATTAGTTATTATTATTAGTTCCCATATTATTAGTTCTTTGTAAGTCAATACATGAGATTCTTTTTTTTTCTTTTTTTTTTTAAAACTATTTTGGTGACAGTAGAACTATATGAAGATTTGGTGTTGAAAATCAATATTATTTGAAGGTCTACTGCTTACAATTTGTCCATATATGACAAATAAATTCCTTACATTTTGTGACTATTTCATAAAGATGCCAATAGGGACTTTCAGTCCAGCTGAAAATAAAGCCAATATGTGAAAATCAGTTCCTAATATTTTGTGGATGTGTTTCAATTGAACCTAAAAGGGTTCCGCAAATTTGAACAACATGTAACAATAAAATTCATTGAGAGTTGCTGGATGTCCACTGAAACATCGGAAAAAGACACTAAATGGCATCAGAAATTTCAAAGATAATCTATGCCATGAAAATAAAAATAAAAATTCATACATTAACAAGAAATTTGGAAAGATAAAATTTCTGTAATCACATAGTAAAACGCCTTCTTTCCTCATTCTTCTCGGCAGTATCCAGATTGAGTGAAATCAAGCTGTCTTGCAATGTTATAGAGAATCTCTTATTTTTCCATGGTAAAGGCTTCTCCAATGCTGCCTTCTCCCTGGAGTGTTTCAGTAAGGAAGTCATTGAACGAATTGTTGGTAACCAGGCAATACAAGGCTCCCATGCTCAGCTGTAAACTGGAATTTTAAAACAAAAAATGGTGTGAAAAATATCAAAACTGCTCGAGCAAGATAATGATCCTGTATCTTAAAGTTTCAAGGAAGGGTTAAAAAAATGTATGATTTTACTCGTTCCTTTACCTTCCAAATTTCTCAACGACAGCAGATATTTAATCTAACTACTGGTTAAGTAAGCCTGTCTCGGACACTGTGGAATAAAACGGAATTGCTCATTCAAAACAGCGGTGTAGGTCTGATTAAAAATAATAATAAAAAAACACTGGCTATGTGAGTGTTCCCGTCTGCCATCTGCTTCAGCTGTGTTTAATTGTTCAGTGACGCCAATCCCGTCTCACAAACATACAAATAAACTTACTAACAGAAAACACTACCTGCCCCCTTCCCGAATTTTTTGTATTTCAGTACCCATTCCTTCCTGGAGAGAGTATATTTCAGGACCTACCCTTTCTTGAGGAGAGTATATTTCAGTACCTATCCTTTCCTGAGGAGAGTACATTTCAGTACCCTTTCATGAAGAGGATATACTTCACTATCTACCCTTTCCTGAGGAGACTATATTTCAGTATCTACATTTTCCTGAGGAGACTATATTTCAGTATCTACATTTTCCTGAGAAGGCTATATTTCAGGACCTACTCTTTCTTGAGTAGGGTATATTTCAGTAGCTACCCCTTCCTGCGGAGAGTATACTTCTGTACCTATCCCTTCCTGAACAGAGTATATTTTAGTACATACCCCTTCCTGAAGATAGTATATTTCAGTTTCAGGAAAGTTTTGATGTTGTCCCACAGACTCATTGACTGCTCTTTCTCCCTGTCCTGTTTCTCTAGCAACATGGCCTTGTAGTGCCACACATTTGGATCTTGGCTGTATTTTTTCAGAGTCTCATTCACTGAAATATAAGGACAGATAACCATTTTTATGATTTCACTTGAATCATAGGAGGGCACAGACAGACAGACAGAGACTCCTGTGATACTGGATCCTCAACACTACACAAATTCCTCAGCGCGCCTGTACTCATCCATTCCCCCACATTTGTTTCATCCATCCATTCACCCATCTATCCATTAATCCATCCATTGATCCATCCATTCATACATCCATCCACCTGTCCACTCATCCAGTTATTCATCCATCCATCCATCCATCCATCCATCCATCGATCCATCTATCCATCATAGAAGGACAGATACGGTGGTAGTATTTGCTCTACCTGGCTAAAAACATGTGACTAATAAATACTGTATAATGCTTGGTGTCAATGGAGACTGCTGGTTGGAGAACTCTGCTTAAATAGTTCAGAGCGCCCCTAAACTAATTATGTTTACTTCTGTGTTTGGAGTGTGACCCCCGAACTCGGAAGTAAAAAAAGTGTGGGCACCAAACAAACCGTAATTAGCTCTAGGCCTAGCTCTCTCTAGA